>WOUI01000080.1:0-112111 GCA_012184565.1 Aspergillus floridensis
TATTTCTGTACTGTAATATTTAATATTATTTTTAATGAAACAGATTTCTATTTTTTTTAATATAGTTTTTATAAAAGTTAGATTTTAATACTATTTTATCTTTTTTTTACTATTTATATTTTTTTAATTAAATTCTTCTAGATCTAAATAATAAGATTAGCCAGATCTTTATAGTAGATATAGATAGTAGTTTTAGATATCTATTAAATATAAGTATACAGCTTTTATAATATAGATAGAATATTAACTTTATATAATTATTTATATTAATAGATTTTCTATTTATTATTTTTATAAATTATTTTAAATATATTACTCTGTGTTAATAGATAGTTTAAGTTTTATTATATATTTATAATCTAACTAGTATAAATCTATCTTTATATAAAATTATAACTATTCAAAATCTTATAATATATTATATATTTAATAGTATTATAAACAGTTTATTAGTAAAGTATAGTTATTAATAATAATTATTAGTAAGTAATTATATATATAATAATAATACTATAGGACTATATCTATAAACTATCTTGCAAACTTACTGCTATCTTATTAAAATCTAAGGAAATCTTAATAAAACTAATATAGTATATGATAAACTTTAGCAAACTATTTAATATAACTGTTAACAACTGTTGAAAACAGATACCTTCTACTTTTAGAACCCTCTGCTAAAACCACCTTAGGCCACTATGAAGGGAAGCGAAAAGACGATCGATCGGTGTTTGTGAATATCCCTAACATGGAGATGCACATTGGAAGCTTTGTGAGGAACCGTTTCAAGTGTATCATGCTTTCTTCAGTACAATGGCTGGGGCTGGTCAACTAAACCAGTCATCGGATATAAAGCTCAGTATATCCGGTGCCTCTTGTTGGGCAAATGAAAGGAGACATAACCGCAAAGATGAAACATGGAACCAAACTAGGCAGGATAAGATAGTCTTGAGAAACACAAATCTGTAATGTGCTGAGGCCCATGGCGTCAGTAGAAGTGCCCAATCTCAAAAGAAATAACACTGAAATCGTCATTCGGAAAATATACCAACGCCGACCACTAAATCCTAAAGCAGTAGAACCATCAATCGTGTCTTCATCGCATCCATTACTATCAACAGATGTCTAAAATATCAACATTTGTACATGAAGTCTCCATCCCCAAATTCCCCCATCTAATAAGCCAAGAACATAGTCACCGCAAAGGCTAAAGCGGCCGCTGAGCGGTGCAGCGTACTCTTACCAGAGCCGCTAGTCGTCAGGTAGAGGGTGGGCTCGTACTCCGACGGCACGGTGCTGTTGGTCGTGCCGTTCCAGCAGTAGTCATTGAAGCAGGTGGTGCAGATGTCCGGCAGGGTGGTGTTGGTGCGGTAGGTCGAGCGCTGCAGGATGGCGCAGGCAACACAGGAAGTCCAGTTCGAGTCGAGGGTGCCGTTGCCGCGGGTGACCACGTTGTAGCCGTTGGTGATGACGTTGTCGCGCTCCTCGTCCGAGTAGGTCAGCTTGAAGGTGGAGAAGTTCGACTCGTAGGTGTAAGGCGAGTTGGCCAAGTACACGACGAGCGGAGCAGGACCAGACAGGTTCTTCGGGTCACAGCCGAAGAAGGTCGGGCGCTTGTTCAGGCCCAGGTTGACGAAGGTGTTTACATCCGGGACAGGAGGGAAGACGGTGCCGTTGGCAATACCGGAGCTGTTCAAGCTGCGCTGGTAGGTAGCCACCAGCGACGTTCCGTTGGGCCAGTATGAGTCGGTGTCGGCGGAAGAATCAATAGCAAAAATCACATCCACGTGGCGGTCGGGCTGGATGAGGGGGTGCAGCGGGATGTTCTCAAGATCCTCACCACCATCGACAACGTCCAACGTGGCAGCGGTGGCGTAATCTTCGCTGGCGTCACGGTACCCGTAGAAGGGGTTGGGGGAGTACACGGCAATGTCGTCACCCCGCTCACCCAGGTCGTCCAGGATGTCGGTCAAGGCATCTTTGAAGATCGTGGGGATATCGGTACTGTTGATCTGCAGCAAGAACTGGTTGAAGAGAGTGGAGGAGGATCCCATGATGAAACCGGCATTGTCAAAGCCGCGCACGCAGGTACCGTTCTCCGACACGCTACCGTTCTCGAATCTCGAGCCGAGGTACTCCAACGGAGCGAAGGCATAGACAGATGGATCCCAAGAGCCGAACTCCCACGGGTTGACCTCGTAGACCGTCGCATTGGTCTCAACAATGACCTCGCCCGGGTTACGGCCATCCATGACCACAATAGGCATGGGGTACTGGCCGTTCTTGAAGTCATCCATCAGGGAGATGGAGGACCAGGTGTAGTCAGCACCGCCGTCATCCTTGGAGGAATTGACCAGCTGGAAGGAAAGGGCACGGCCCCAGTAATCCGTGAACGAGGTATTGAAGCCGGCGCCCGATTTCCCGTCCACCTGATCGGTGATGGTCTTCCAGTACTCGTAGGTGCTCAGGACTTGAATGGTGTCATAGTTAGGACCCTCGAGCAGAGACTTGGAGAATCCCCAGACCCGGTCGCTAGCCTGCAGATTGCCGATGGTGGAGAAGTTGTTGACAAACATGGACCCAACCAGCCAGCTACCACCACTGAGACCAGCGACATAGGTGGCAGACTGCAGCAGACCACCCAGCTGACCGGTGTTGGTGGAGTTCTCCGTGCGGCTGTCGAAGGCCTTCAGGCCACCCGCGCCGTTAGTCAGCGCCCGGTAGCCACCCCCGGAGGCCGCGACGGCAATGTTGGGGATGTTGGAGATGTTGCTCGCGTGGGTGTTGAGATAGGAGGTGACGTCAAAGCCGCTGAGGTTCAAGCGACCCAGAAAGTCCTTCATGGGCTGTAGGGTGACATTGCGGCGCACCTTGAGCCATTCGGTCTCGTTGGTGGAGAGGTTGTCGGCATCACGGATGCTGGGTCGGGTGGACGGGCAGGTCACGTTGTCGGGGGTGTAGCCCTCGGGAGCATTGGGAAGCGCCCGAACAGCCACCTCGACCGCCGCAGGAGGCAGCGAGGCGGCATGGGCGACGCCAGCCGCTGCCGCGACCGCAAGAGACAGCTTCATGATCGACAGGGGAGCGTGGACAGGGAGGAACCTGGCCAGTGAAGGGGGGAGGAGAGAGAGGCAGATCACGTCGCGAGAAGAAGAGAGAGGGAAGGGGCGGTGCAAAAAGCGAAATCCCCAATTCCCTTATATTCTTCGAGAACACCAGGCGATCTGCGGACCCCCCGGAAAGCCTTGGGCGATGCAGCTCCACTGGGGCCGAAAGAAATTGAGCTGAAAGATGGATGGGTCAGCATGACTGCTCACTAATCGGCTAGAAGCCGACTGCCGGCTGGCAATGCCCAAGGGGTCAGAGAACTTGAGACCAGGGCAATTGT
Source organism: Aspergillus floridensis (assembly GCA_012184565.1). Classification (NCBI taxonomy): domain Eukaryota; kingdom Fungi; phylum Ascomycota; class Eurotiomycetes; order Eurotiales; family Aspergillaceae; genus Aspergillus; species Aspergillus floridensis. The sequence goes on from WOUI01000080.1 coordinate 3,389, forward strand.
GATTGGGACCGGAATGGCAGTGAGTCCGCCAGCTCCATCCGGTCCGCAGGCAGCAGCATTGCTCCGAAATTATCCCTGGATGGATTGTTTATGATTTCGATCATGATGTCACGGACCAGCACCTTCGATCCAAACAGACCAAAGCAGACCATCTGGTGTGGGCGGAGATGGACGTGGATATAAGCGAATGAGTGGCAGTGGTAAACGAGTACGAAGGAGGATGGAGAAACAGGCGAACAGCACTAGAGTGACTAGCGAGCCTCAACCCCTGAAAAGCAGTGCACAACAGTGGAGATGGGGGGGAGATTGGGTGTTCGTGCGTTGAATCAGCCAAGTGGGAATGAAGAGAAATGCCTGCCAAGTGTTCCATGCCAAATCGGGCAACCCGAGCGACTAGCGCTGACTCAGCGGGGTATTTTTGGCCGTGGCTGGTGGTGCCGGGGGCTGGTGTATAGGCATGGCGGTGCATAACTGACATAAGCGCACATGACATCAGCCCGATGTCAGCCAAGGGGCATAATTGCTGTGCAGTGCCGTGCATAACGTGAGCATAGATAGCATAAATGGCGTCACCGTCGTCACCTCTATCTCCATGACATCACCACCATTGCAACTTCTTGCCGATCACAGCGATACACTGCACATATAAAGCAGTCGAATCTGATCGTCAGGGTTCTTAATTCTATTTCCATCAAACTATCACTGAACTACCAACTACTAGTACAACTACTCAACTTCTACAAACAACCTCTCAATCATCATGGACAAACTCTCCGGACTCGCATCCAAGCTCGGCGGCAGCCACGGCAGCAGCGGCAGCAACAACAACAACAACCAGGAAGACTACGTCGATAAGGGTACGTATTCACCACTGTCCCCGTGGGTCGTTGACTTTGCCAATTCCTGCTTCTTGCATTCCAACTTGCCTTGCATCTGCAATGCACCTGCCCACTCCCGGATCCCCTTACTGACACCCTGACGAAAAGGTGTCGACAGCGTCGAGAGCAGATTCGGCGCCGACCCCCAGAAGCTGCGCTCCACCAACGAGAAGGCCACCGACTTTGCTCGCAACAAGTTCGAGAGCTCCACCGGGTAAGTCTTTTGCCTCGATGGCCTCAAGTCAACAAATGAAGCTAATTGGGCCTAGCCGCAACGTTCCCGACAAGATCTCCAACTAGATGCTCGTGCAATGATGTCGATGACTTGCGATGATGATAACCTTATGACGACGCGGATTGCGCTTGTATGATATGATACAGTAGGACCTGACCTACGATAATCTCTCCTGGAATGGACTACCATAATATCCTTTTGACATGATTCCTCTTCCCTTTCGTAGTCTATTGCCGTAATATCTACACCATTCCGTCGACACCCTGTTCAGGGTCAGTGATTGCATTTGACTAAAGTTCATATCCATTTTGAAAGAAAAGGGAATAAAGCTGGTCAGGTTGTCTGTCTAGGTCCCACCACTTGAAACAAAGTAGATACGTCAAGTGGAGATGTCGGACCAGAAATCCTACGTCACCTGCAGCTATCCACTCATCGTCACCCCGATGATCTTCCCCACCTGAACAGCACGAATGCTATGGCACAGTCTAATCCCTGGTCCAAGCAACATCGGTAATTATCGATCGCGCAAAGCTTGATCCGGTCAATTGATCAAATGTCCCACCCAGAATTCCCGAATGGCTCGGCCTACCTCGGGAATATGTCTCCACGTGCACGATGTTCCGGTCACAGTATAAACCAAGTTCTAGATGTGTTAAAGAATCAAAGATATGCCTGAAAACAGGGAATGGTACTAATTCCTATTGAGTGCAATAAAGCTTGTCGAACTTAATGCTGTCCGCTGTTTCTGGGAGTGTGGCACTATACAGTGATTATGCAGCAGCCACTGCATACAGTCTGACTACCTAAGCATGTTGGACCTCGGGCTCATATCATACTTGCTCCGCATAGATGCAGGCTTTCACCTATTCTCACAAATAATTTCACTCAAGTTGAGGATACTGAACGAGGCCGGCTATGTCTTCTGCCTTTGTACAAGAATTGGTTGGTGCGCCTGAGCAACCCGACCACGTGATCCAAGGCGATTCCCTGGGCTGCTTCACATGTTGATATCTAAGCTAGTTCGTCAACCAACTAACCACCAAGGAATCAAGAAATCATTCCATACAGCCCGTCCCTAAGCCATTGAATCGCGTACAGATATATCCGGAAGATAACGAAAAGAGATTATGTATTGACTACTTAACATGGTATACCCAGCTATCGCAACAACGCAAACAAACCCAGTGCACACCTAAGCATCCCCCCTTGACCTCCAGCACCCACCTCTTCCAGACAGTTCAGTCTACATCCGCTGAAACTGCCTCAACAACCCCTGCAGCCCGACTTCCTTCTTCGGCGTGAGGTACCGCGTATTCATGCGACACAGCTGCAACCAATTCGCGCTCTGCTCGGGCATCGCCTTGCCCGCCGCCCGATAACTCCGCTCCAGCCGCTCATAGTACTCCTGGCTCTGCACGTAATCCCGGGCCTCGAAGTACAGCTTGGCCAGCATGTCCAGCACGGACTGGACCTCGGCGCAGTCGGCGCCCATGCGCGTCTCACACCACCCCAGATACCGCAGCAGCCAGGGGGTGGCCAGCTCCGTGTGCGAGCGGTGCGTGCCCACGAACGTGCCCACCCCGATCCGGCCCTGCGACGCGTACATCACCCCCATCAGCGCCACGGTCGCCATCGTCTCCGGGTGCTGGGGCCCCAGATACTCCTCGCTGGTCGCGAGCGCGCGCCGGAAGGTCTCCGACGCCGCGGCCGTGCCGTCGGGCTCGAGCATCTGGCTCGCGGCCAGGAGTCGCACGCTCTTGATGGTCAGCGGGTGCGACGCGCCCAGCAGCTGATTCAGCTCCTGCGACACCGCCGCAAAGGCCTGGCCCATCTGATCCACGGCCGGGTGGAAGCGCATCGTGACCAGCTGCGTGGTGTCGTTGGAGCGCAGCGCGACCATCTGCTCCGCGGTGTCCAGCACCGCGCCGTAGACGCGGATGTGCGTGGGGCCGAGCACCTGGCGCAGCCGCTCGGTGAGCTTCTCGAGCGCCTGCACGGCCTCGGTGCGCCGCTCCAGCACCCCGTACGCGACGGCCAGCCGGCGGCGCGTCAGCAGCGTGTCGAGCTCGTCCTCGCCGATGCTCATCTGCTGGCGCGCCAGCACGTTGGCGCACACCGACTCCGCCTCCTGGCCGTTGCCCTGGTGCGCCAGCACCTCGCCCAACAGGCTCTCCGCCTTCATGGCCAGTGGGTGTTTGGCGCCGAATACCCGCTGCGCGTTGGTCGACACCCACTGCGCCCATTCGGCGGATTTCGGGTAGTAGGCCGCCTCCAGGTCGATCTCGGCCAGGTGGAACCCGATCTCTAGGGTGCTGTGGTGGTCCGCCCCAAGGTTGCGCAGGTGCTCCTGGAAAATGGCGTACTCGAGCTTACGGGCGTCGTCCCATTGCCAGTTGTTCTTGAGGGCGGCGGCTTGCAGGGAGCGCGGGTCGGTGTCGACGGCGGTGAAGAAGGCGCCGGTGACGCGTTTGGGGATGGGCGGGGGGCTCTGCGGCGAGGGGTAGGGCATGCTGCTGTTGACAGGGAGGCGTGGGGGAATGGGCGGTGGCGCGGGGTGGGGGGAGGCCGAGTTGGCGCTGGAGGGGGAAGGGATGTATCCCTGTTCTGTGGCCAGGACCTGGTCGGCAATCTGCTTGATGTTGCCCTTGATCATCTTGTACATGGCGCCACGAGCGCCCACCTTGCACATCTGCGAGTGGTCGGCGTCGAGTTTGAGGCGAGTCTCGCGTTGGCCGGGGAGGCCCAGCACGGCGGATTCCTCGTCGACCACCAGCTAGACACATCAGCGCACTTAATACCTGGACAGCTTCGATGCAAGCCCTTCAAGAACGAGGAAACAGCTTCCAAGGGATACATACATGACTGACAGAGGCAGGCCCCACGCCCCCGAGGAGCACCTCCTTCCCCTCCACAAAGCTGATCACCCGGTAGTCCTCCAGCTGGTGGGAGAAGCGACTCGTCATCTGCCGCGTAAAGAGCGAGTTGTGCTCCAGGCTGTCGAGCAGATCGTTGCTGGCATGGCCCTTGGCCACGAATCGCGCCACCTTGGCCGCAATCTTACCCAACTCGACGCCTTTAGTGCCGCGGTGGGGGCATCCGAAGAAGACCAGCCCGTAGGTGTTGTTGCGGATGGCGTTGTACTTGGGGTCTTCGTGGGCGTTCAGCAGTGCCTATCAGCAGCAGGAGCAGCCGTAAGCACATCGCACAGCACAACATGATAAGAGAAGCGCACCTGCTTGATCACCAGCCCCCCCAGACTATGTCCCACGAATATGATCTTTGGCGGCCGTACATTCTACCCAAGTCAGCACAGGCTTGCAAGTCGAAAACATCCCCCAAGTCGACCCAACCCTCAAGATCCCCATCTCAAAGCCAGCATTTCACCCACCCACCCACCCAACCACAGTCCCCAAAGCAGAGAGAGAACATACCATATTCGGATCCCGCTCCAAATCCAACAGATTCAACAAAGTATTCGCATGATCCTTCACACCGGCCGTGGACATACTCTGCGGAGTCGTTATGTTGGAGTTATACCCATACACCAAGACGCGGGCCTGAGGGATGTCCTGGGGCAGGTAGTCGCGGGGCCAGAAGGTGCCGTTGGCGTGGGTCCATGTCTCGTAGGGGTGGTCGACGCGACCGCGGGGGTTGAGGCCGTGGACGAAGACGAAGCTGCACCTGGTAAGTGTTTCTGCAATTCGGTGGAATTTACCATGATGGGAGGGAAGGGGGGCGTACTCGATCTTGGGCGGTCCCGCTGGGGTGAAGACCTCCTCGAGGAAGGGGAATTCGTGGTTCTCCATTTCTTCCGCCATGAAACCTGGTGATGAGGATGGATTTACATTAAGGGTCTAGATGGGATGGCCGGAGATAGCTGGAGAGGGGAAAATCGAGGAGATGAAGGACACTCCTCCGGCTCAGCCGCAGCGCTGACCAGGGTAGGGTACATGGCAGACATCATGTGAGGGCCAACATTACCCTACAAACACTCAAATGAACCCCATCCTATCGGCTGTCTTTACCCTCGAGACTCCCACTTCCACCCCGTATCCGACTGCACTGCCAGTGACACACTGCTCACGCCGCAGACCCTGAAGCAAAACAAGGCGTGTGGATGTTCCGCGTGCGAGGCTGTACAGACCCCGGCCGTCGTCGCGGATAGGCCAGCGGAATACGAACTGTGATGCCGCTTACTTCTTGGCTCGCCTTGGACCCCTGACAGACATTCACGAATGCATCTATTCGAAGAGTCAGAGTTTACTGTATAGTCTTGACAAGAGCTGCTGCGACTTGATGAAGGAAAGATGATCATTACCAGAACAATCACCGCGATCACTACAGCCTTGCCTTGCTACCACCCCTACCCTCCCCTCCCCTTCCAATCTCATCCCCCTCCAATACCTACCAAGCCCCAACCACCCCCGCAACAGGAATATCAATCCCCGTCGTATATGAACTGCAATCACTCAACAGATAGACATAGGCGCCGCCCAGCTCGCGCGGGTCGGCCAGCCGCGGCATGCCTCCGTAGTGCTCCATCTTCTGGGGCCAGTCCGGCGCCGTCTCCACGTAGTAGGTCATGGCGGTGCGCACGAACCCGGGCGAGACGCTGTTGACCCGGATACCGTGGGGGCTCCATTCCATCGCCAGGGTGTGGCACATGTTGCGCACTGCCCCGACACATGTTCCCGAATCAGCTGGAGTGGATTGGAGACTGGATCTGAATTGAGGGAAACTCACCGGCAGCTTTGGTAGCGCCGTAGGGCGCGGACGGGGCGGCCTACAATTTCCGTTAGTACACTTGTTTCTTTCTTTCTTTTTTTTTTTTTTTTGAGAAGACTGGGGGGGTAGATGTACGCGATTCGGTCGATAAGAGGTCATACTGGCCGTCATGACGATGGACCCCTTGAAGCCCAGCTCGATGAATTTGCGGGCCGCGATCTGGGCGCAGAAGTAGGATCCGTAGACATTCAGCCCAAACAACCGCTCCACCTCCTCCCTGTCAAACTGCAACGCCGGCTGATGCTGCGTCATGCCCGCGTTGGCCACAAGCCCATCGATGCGGCCCGTCTCCGCCACGATGCGGTCGATCGCCGTCTCCACGCTCGTCTGGGAGGTCACATCCGCCCCGAGGCAGTGGAAGTTCGGGCAGCGCTGTTGTAGCGCCCGGGTCTCCTCCCCGGGGTCCATCAGGTCCAGCGAGTAGACGTGCTGGGCTGCGTTGGCGAGGCATACTTCCGCGATGCCGAGGCCGATGCCGCGGTTGGCGCCGGTGATGGCGATGACTTTGCCGGAGAGGGTGATCTGCCAGTTGAAGTCGGCGGGGGGCATCGTGCTGACGAACGGTGGGGTGGGTGTGTCCGTCGGTGGGGCCTCGTCGCGAGAGGAATTTGTGTTGGAGGAGCATGCCATGATGGTATGATTCTGCGAATCGGTCAGCCGTGAGATGGCGATACGTAATGGCTGTTCGAGTAGGGAGTAGATTTAAGTTACTGTACCTGTAGGACAGGGAAGACATCTACGATCGGGAATCAATGCGCTGACATGGTGGTCCGACTATCCATAGATATCTTCCGACGTGGCGATATCAGCACTACAGTCGACTTCGGCTCGAGGCTCAGCATACACAGTGTGGCATGTCACAGCCAGGATTTGACGTCACGTCGACTGGGTCCTTGTCCGCGTAGCCCTGGCTCGGTCCAAAACTAGGGCTGTGGCCGTAGCCGTAGGGCGGAGAACGCAATACCTAGTAAGTTACATAGCTGGATGCCTTCAGAACGTAAATGTGGGCCGGTGGCAACCTAAACTGTTTATCACCGCCCCAAGTTACCTCTACCGCTTCCTCTACACAGTAAGATGTGAAGCTCTTCCGCCGAATGCCAATCATGAGTTGGAATAACACAACACCGGCAGATCTGAAATTATATAAATTCAGTTCCACTTTTCCGTTCTGAGAGGACTTTACTGTGCAGCTTGAACCCCCGCGATCGCGGATCGACTCCGGGACTGCGGACGCCTCGGCTCGAGGCAGAAATCCCCACGATCTCTAGCCTTACGAAAAACCCGCTACCATGGCTACAGTGATCACAGTGACTTCAGTGACTTCAGTGACTTGATGCCTCTGATATCTCCTTTCGACTAGACCGTACATTGTACGTCTGTTCAAGAGGTCTCGCTTCAAGATGTTTCAGTCCATAACGTCCATTAGCATGACCAACGCGCGACTATGTTCAATACGGGTCTATCCCTTTCATATACATCATAGCTCATTCTATTATACAATTGATCATGGGGACAAACTTTCATCCGCAGTACCACGTAACACCTGCGCGGTCAGTGTCGAGACAGATGGTCTCGGTCTGAACCCGAGTTCGGTCCGGAGGTCTCAAAAATGGGTTCGGGGGGAAGGTCAGATCAGCCACGATCAGATAACCAGAACCCACTGCTTAATTTCCATTCCCTGGCGTGATGGGGCTTCCTTTGGTATGACGGCGTGTCTATCGCAAGCCATGTGGGGGAGTGGATAGCCGAGGATCGGCCTTGGTGATCAATTGGGGAGATTGCCGAGGTCCAACCCGAAAATCTCATCCCACGGACCCAGCCAGGCTTTCTTTTGCGTACTCCGCCTCGAGGGTATCCCGAAGCGAATAACTGGGCCAGCACACTAGCCGCTCGAATTTATCGATCAATTCCAGTAGTGCGGCTCGTTCATCAGGGGCGTGAACGCTCATTCCCGCTACATGAGTCAGTGAGTCGCCCTTCGCACCTGGGGAGGGAGCTTACCCCCAAATAAGCATTGAAGCGCCGTCAGTCCACCGGCAAGTTCATCCTCCGCTACGGTCCGCGCAATGCCGCAAATGGTGTTCACAGCGGTCGTCAGGATCTTTTGTGCCGCCCGGTAGTCCTGGAAGTCACCGGTTGGGGGGCGATGGGAGATAACGAGGATTCTAGCGAGGCTCTGGATTTGCAAAGCAGCCGCGTACGGGGGGGGATGGACCCATATGGGTGAGAAGACATCCGTGTACTGTACAGTGGGAAGGGGGTTAAACTCCGCCGGCAGGTAATCCTGCCACTCCTGCAGCATACAGAGTAGCTCGTTACCTCTTTCCAGCCGGCTCTGTATGTCATTCGACACCGTTTCTTCCTGAGAAGCGTAGTTGATGCATTGGGCAAGCAGATAAGATGCAAAGCAAGCTAGCTCGGGGGCGGTCCGGGAGGAGATGGGCCGCTCGGGTTTCCAGAAACTGAACAGACGCCGCCGTTGGCGCATGGCCACCCAGGCATCTTGTCGCAGCCAAATCCACCAGATCGCTTGACGCAGGCCACCGCAGTCGCCGTTGTTGTTTTGGAATCTTTGTATCCAAAACACCCCCTTCAGATGTCGTTCCCAGTCACTGTTGGATCCGTCCACCATTTCGTACGTGCTGATCAGCAAGGCAGTCGATATCAGCTCGCGGCTGGATGCGTAGCTCGGGTACTGCATCGCTTTGTTGAGGTAATTCAAGGTTTCATAGTAATACTGGACGGCAAGGTGGCGATCCGCGGCCGGGATATTCGCGAAACTCTTCGACGATCCAGGCGTAACAAAACCGGCACCCCGTCCTTGGTCTTTTCTAGCATGCCAAATGGACAGGTGGCGGGCGGAGAGAGCCAGAAGGGCTTTCATCAACCCCGTGTTTCTTACGGCAAGCTGAGGGACTATCGATGCTGTGTGGCGCCCGGGGTCGTAGAAGTCGAACCAGCAGCTTACATTCCGCACAAAGTGGCTAAAGAGCAGGTGCTCCAATTCCGTCAACTCGATCGGAGCCGGGGTGGACCATGACGAAGGGTGATCGGGGCGGACGGGCTGCTGGTCGGTGGTTGACGTGGGTAGTCGGTTCTCCAGCTCGGGGTCGCGTCTGAAAGCTGCGGCCTGAAAACTCTCGCACTCCCTCTTGGAGCGTGGGAGGAAGTTGTTTAAGGATACTGCTCCAGCAGGATGGTCCCCTGGGGCAGGAGACAGGACCAGACTGCGATCCGCATTGACGGCATCGTTGGCCAATAACTCGAACCAGCTGAGAGGGGCCAGTCTCGAGGAGACGGAGGAATCTGTTGCAGGAGATGGTGCTAAATCGTGGGTCGAGGGTGGCGAGGTGAGATGGTTACTTTGCTGGGATGGAAAGGCCGGTGTCAGTGTCTGGCTCGATGAGACACCTGGCGATGCTGATATGGAGGCGGAACGAGCCAAGGGCCGTGTCTCGGGTGCGGGACGTTGATGCTGACAAGCATCGACCAGGACTTTCAGCGGCTCATGCACTTGGCTTCGCACCGGCAGGCGCTCTATTGAGGGAGGCTTATGGATGGCGAGAGCAGGAGCAGTGGTTGGCCCCGAGCCAGGAGCTTGAGGATGACCCGTGGTGCCATTGCCATAGACACAGTCACGCTTGCCTTTGGCACACGGACCGCATTGTGGGCGAGCCTGCGTTCATGTCAGCACAAGCAGACTGCAGATTGGTCGGAAGACGAACCTCGTCGCATTTGACATGACGCTTTTTGCAGATCAGACTTTTACCATCAGTACAGTCGGTCGGACAGGCGGAAAGGATTGAGAAACAGTGCTCAGACGGATCGGAAGGATTATTGGGGAGACTGACCATCCAGTGGTGGCCCGCAATCCACGGCCGCGGGATTTTCGCGGCTTCCGAATGCCACGCGAACTCCCTTGCGTAGCATCGGCCATGTTGCCTCAGTCACATCATCCGGGAAGCATGAGCGGCAATATGCAGCGTTTGCGCTACCGTATACAAAAATAAAATCCAAGGGCAAACAGGCGGTGGAAGCTGGAACAATTTGGGGGTGGGCTGCGGTGACAGACCGCGTCGAGGTTCAACGATTGCCGACTCACGCGGGAGTGGAGCCAACGAAAAAAGCCGAACAGGAATCCACCTTTCGTCAGCCAATGCAGTGGTTGGAATTCGCCCAGTGGAAGCCCCCGGAAAGGTAAGGGACTGACTCGTATCGAGGCAGGGGTCGACCATGGTTGGGGGTGCATGCACGATGTCATGCGGTCGGGGGGTTGCTACTTTAGCAGTGACCGACTGACTAAGTGTTGCTGCAAATAGTTAAGCATAAATTTAAAATAATTCGTACCGCCTTAGTACTGTGCAACGCACTGGACAGGGACAATGAGCATTGTTGGACCCGGCGAAAATCTGCCGGTCATCGAGGGCGATCACCACCAACCAAAATGACTTGGCAAGGGAAGAGTCGAACGCTGCAGATCTTAGCGTCGGCTGAGAAGGGTCGTTATGGTGTCCTGGCGGCCATTGTGTGAGTGGTGCGGGATTTATATTCCGGGCAGGAGGCTCACCATGCCAGCTACAACGTTGAGCATATTACAGCGTTTGTGCGGGCGGCCGAGAATCGCAGATCACCGCTGATTCTGCAGTTGTTTCCTTCATCGCTCGAGCAAACCCCGTCGCTGATCCACGCGGCCGCCGCTGCAGCAAGAAGCGCCTCGGTGCCGGTCTCGGTCCATCTCGACCATGCGCAGAATTTTGAGCAGATCCGTTACGTCGCGGATAACCTTCCATTCGATTCCATCATGGTGGACATGAGTCATCACGAGAAGGAAGAGAACCTCGTCAAGACCAAGGCGCTGCGAGAATATTGTCACGGGCGGGGAATCGCGGTCGAGGCCGAGACCGGGCGCATCGAAGGAGGAGAGGACGGGATTGTGGGAACGGGCGGCCTCGAGGGTACCTTCTCAGGTTGATTTGTTATTCCATGCTAATGCAGCTGTAGGGATTCTTACCACCTCAGAAGATGTGGAACAGTTCATCGATGCGGGCGTTGATTTTCTGGCTCCCAGCGTAGGAAACCTGCATGGAGATTATGGGCCAAGAGGGCCAGAGTTGGACATGAATCGGTCGGTCGCTGAGAGGGGGGATGATTGGTCGTTCTGGACTGACTCGTGCAGGCTCCGCCAAGTGTGTCGAGCGTTGAACGGACGGGCACGACTCGTCCTGCACGGAACGAATGACTTTCCCCCGGAGCTGTGTCGGGCATGCGTTGAGGTGGGAGTAAGCAAGTTCAATGTCAACAAGCTGGTGTTGGCTCCCTGGCATGAGCATCTTCGCAAGAATGCACACAAACCGTTGACGCAGTTGATTGGGGAGGGGATCGAATTGTTGACGAGGGAGATGGAGAAGTGGATGGATGTGGTGGGAAGCAGCGGCATGGCTGAAACAAGTGCGACGGCGACGCCTCAGGCAGGGACAAGGGATTTGCTTTCACAATGATCTACTCTTCAGATTGGCACTTATAACCAGAGCTAGACTATTTACATCTGCGATTCCACCTATTTACAACCATATTCACCCCCCAAGTTTGTCTGGTAGTCACCTACACAACAGGCCAGCCACTCGAGAAGTCAATGGTGTTCCACCCAAACAGCTTCTGGTCATCGGCGTAACCAATGGTAGTATCGACATAGTGGTAGTAGAGCACAGGGCCGTAGGTCGGGTCGTCATACACACCCCTATTCCAGTTAGCGATTTTAATGTGTGTGTGTCAGGGGGTGTCTTACTGTCCACCCGGTCCATAGACGGTGCCGTGACTGGCGAGCACAATCGTGCCACCACTTTCCGTGCAAGCATTGCCATTCTTATCCACCTACGCTGGTCAGCTTCGTCTCAAGGTGGTTTCCGTCGACAACTTACAAATCCGCCGGTCACGCTGGTGGAGCGACAGACCATGATCTTGTACTCCTCGCCCTGGGCCGGGCGGGAGGTGTCGTAGCCGCAGCAGGTGCCCGACGAGAAAAAGAGGTAGTAGTAGCTGCCGTACTTGAACAGGTAGGAGCCCTCCTCCGAGTGGGTGCCCGTCGCGTTGTAGGCGATGTTGTAGGAGGCCGAGCCGGCCGTCTTGAGGGGCGAGGCCATCTTGACCTGGTAGATATCATCCCAGAAGGAGCCGAACTGGAGGTAGTATGAGCTGCCGTCCACGAGGAGGTTTCCGTCGATGGCGTTGTAGTTCTTAGAGGACGAGGAGACGACGCCCACGGACCCGTGGTCGGTCCAGGTGTTCAGCTCCATCGTGGTGGACGAGGCCACTCCAATGGCGGAGTCCTGGGAGCCAAAGGTCGAGACGGAGTAGAGGCAGTAGTAGGTTCCATCGACGTAGCTAAGATCGGGGGCCTGCGCTGGTTAGCATGGATGCATTGTGCATTGTGCAGTGTGCAGTGTACAGTCATGCAGTCATGCAGTCATACACTAATACACTGATGCACAGTGGCGACGTACCCAGAGGTCAGTGTTGCCGGACAGGTCGATCTTAGATCCGGCAGGCACTACGGACCCAATGGCGGTCCACGGGCCGTTGATGGAGGAGGCAGAAGCATAGGAAATCTCGTTGCCGGTCGAGAAACGGAAGTATTTACCGTCCGACTCGCGGACGATCAAGGCTGGGTCATGGACGTTGCAGGAACCGGAGCAGGAGCCGGGGTTGGCGTAGCCATGAGCCAGGCCTGCCAGGAGCGGCACCGACAGGGCAGTGAGGAGGGAGTACATGGTGTTTAAGGGTCTGAGATGTGACGATCGTTTCTTGCTGTGTTTCGGCCATTTTGGCTTTTATGTAGGTTCAGTTGTCAATTGTTCGGTATTCAGGGGTGTCGCCGTGCCGCCGGATCAATGCGGCGTGTGTAGACGGTTGCGATAGTTGAGACATTTGCAGATACGGACCTGGCTCCGTGATACTTTGGAGGTTTCACAAGGCATAGACGAAATAGCAAAATCCCGGAGGGATGCTGCAGGTGACTGGTTGGAGAAGTGGTGCTGACGGCAAGTGACGAGCGACTAGCGAATGCCGGCACTGCTTAGTGTGTGGGGTAACCCGGCGTAGTGGCAGTTTGAACCACACACAGCCTTGCTCTCCATGTCTGCAGAATTCTGCAGGACTCTGGGGTATTTTACTGAATTACTGTGACATGAGTCTTGACAGAATCTACATTTACAGTACGACAACACTCAGCACCAAAGTACTACTGAGAAATTTTCTACGCCTCAAATATCCTACACTTCTACAGGTCGCTCGCATTGACGGTCGTAGGGGTCCGTGTGCCGGCATTTTATCCATTTTCGGAAGCATCCGTGCAGATTCGAGTCAGTACACTTCACTGATGAAACACTTGGCCTGACTACTGTGCTGTCAAACTCACCATATGTTCCATCTTTAAATAGTTGCTGTGGGCTATAGTTCTTAAAATTAAGCTGCCGAAGATTGACAGGATGCGAGGGCACACGAATGATTAAGCATCCAACTAATTCCGAGAATTCTTGGCACGACTGAAATGGCCCTGTGACTACGGGCAGACGGTCTTACCGACACAATTCAGGCACTATAAGAGACTGGAATCATGTTCCTACCACCTGAGACATCAGCTTGGTAGCTTGCAACCGAATCCAACCGATAGTGGAAATGAAGGGGTTGGTCACAGCAACGTGCCTGTCGGATGGATGGATATGGCACCAAATGTGTTAGTCGAGGCATGAAATAGGAGTATGCGCCACAAGCGCAGACGACAGGTATCGTAGCCACATCATGCATTCGCTGTCCGAGTACACCTTGGCTGTCATCCTGCAGAGCTGTGCATGCGCACGTGCCTAGAAACGCCCGATGATGTCATCAGCTTATACCTCGCGGAGTTTCCGAGATCGACACCTCGGTTGATGGTGACTGGTCATCCCACCGGGACAAGCATTGGGCAGAAGAGAGTTCAAGATTGAGTTCCACCAGTTGTCGGCTTACAGAGTGAAGTGTGGGGTGCAGCAGGATGGCTGTTGTTAGGTACGTCGCTGCAGCTCCGGCGGAGTCTGGCTCTGAGCAGACCTGGTAGGGGTTTGCGCAGATATGCCTCGGGTATATTGATTCCATGAATCAATCTAGATTCCAGTCCTTCAGAGCCTCTCTTAGGCCGGATGACAAGCGTACCTGAGATATTTTTCTCATTCCACAGAAAAAAAAGGCCCGTGGCTCTGGTCTTGTACGTAGCGGACTAGGATTCTCTGTTCGACATATATTTCTGAGATGCTAGAGAAAATGATAATGTTGTCGAGAATATGAACGGAAAGAAAAAAAGATTCTGATATTTGGGAATTCCGGGAATGACCAGGTAGATTTGACTTGGCGACATTTGTATATATCTCTTGGGGACTGCAACAAGCTTCATACGAAGTTTTGGTCATCGGGTGGCCCGTGATCAGCCCTCAGCCAAGCTACGCGAAGCACGTCAAATTCTTGGGGTTAGGCCTATGAGATTGAAGGTGTGTATAAGGGAGAAGTATATATATAAGGCAACGGTTATGCGAGGAACTACGTGAGCAAGTTGGTTTGTGCGAGCGAGGACTGCGCGAGAATTGCTCCGAGCAAGGCTATTTATGCAAGCATGGCCGTTATGCGAGAAACCGTAGAGGAATCCTGCAAGCAAGACTATTGAGGCGAGCGAGGAACCACGTAAGGATTCCCTCAAGCGAGGCTGTTCCTACGAGCGAGGAACTGTGAGGACCCGCGTAAGAAACCCTGCAAGGGAGGCCGTTGATGCGAGCGAGAAGCGGCATGAGGAATCCTGCAAGCAAGACCGTTGATGCAAGCAGGAAATCATGTAAGGAGTTCTGCATGTGAGGCTGTTCCCTACGAGGAACTGTCAGAAACCGCGTGAGGATTCCTGCGATCAAGGCTGTCCCTGCGAGCGAGGAACTATGAGTAACCACAGAAGGATTTCTGGTAGTAAGGCTGTCCTAACGAGGGACTCTCAGAAACCATGTGAGGATTCCTAGGATTAAAGCTGTTCCTGCGAGGAACTGTCAGAAACCGCGTGAGGATTCCTGGGATTAAGGCTGTTCCTGTAGAGCCAGGCCTCGCGGGAAAGGAAGCGGTAGATAGCGGTAGAAACAAAAGCAGATTCCATAATTTCTGCTCGGCAGGCCACTTAAAGTAGCATCACATCAGCGGGCTTTAAATCAATGCGGCCGAGCCTCGTCCGTCCCCCGATGGCCCGCCGCGGCCCGCCCGCGGCCAGGCCCTCATACCTCTTAGTAACTACGAGTAGGCAGGCTACTGTAGCCCAGGGCTCAGCACATACGTGCTTCACAATCATCTGGCTATTCGACGTATAATACTTACCCAAACTGTGCTAACAAATGCAACATAGAATCCAGATATCTTGGGGGGAGAATACCCAGATCCCCCTCTGTCTTACTATTCCTTATTGATGCAAAAGAATCTAGATGGAATGGCAGATACCCACCCAAACAGAAGGTTCTACTGAAAATGTCACAAAAGATCAGCCATCACCCTTGTCAATGCCTCATCCTCTGCCGCCAACTCGCTGCCCAACCCCTCCGCCAGCACGGCCACGCCCTCCCCACCCGCTTGCACCCTCGGATCAAAGTACAGCCCACCCGCCATCTCAAAGAAAGTCGTCAGATCCTCGCACCCGTTATCCCCGGCGGGCGGAGGATTCGTCGACGTCGCGGCCAACGACCACAGTCCATTCGACGAGCTCTGCATGGGTTGAGAGTGCGGTTGCGTTCGCGTCAGGCCTGCTGTGGCTGTTCGCGAGGGGTGGATGGTGGACCCTTGTGCATATTTCCCTGGGATCTCTCCGCGGGCGTCTGGGGACTGGTGGGGCTTCGCCTCCTTCCCCAGGTTCAAGCGGATAACCTTCAGGCTGCGAATGATCTTCTGCAGGCGACGTGAGGTGCGGGCTCTCGTCGACGAGCGACGGACCATCTCGACCGCTTTGTAGAATTCCGGACGACACACCTGGGAGAACCGCGCGGGGCCGTGCAGCACCGCTAAAAACAGCGCGGCCAGGGCCGAGATGAGGAAGTAGTTGAACGGCTCCGGGCGCTGGTAGTAGATCTCCGACACACGACTAAAATAGTCCAGCATGTGGACCGTACTCTTGGCCGTCTCGACGGCGATGGAGGCGCCCGCGACGCTGTCTTCGATGCTCTCGCCGCTCAGCAGGTATTGGCGGTAGACGAGGATGCGCAGCTGATTGGCCTGCAGCGCCAGCAGGACCTGAAGGGTCATCATGCTGTCCGCGTGGGTCAGCGAGTCGCCGCGCGCCGTGGAGCGATGGGCCGGGTCGAAGCGTAGCTCCGGTGGGATGGACTGGATCCATTGCTGCACCTGGAAATCGAGGTAGGCGCAGTAGTCGGTGGTGGCGGCGCGGGGCCGCGTGCGCCAGCCCACAACTAACCCCCAGATCTTGGAGCTCAGACGCGCGTAGGAGATCATGCACGTCAGGTAGGGGGTGGTCGTGCCGGGCTCGGGCAGGTTGGTGTCCATGTCGGCGTCCTGGATGGCGAAGGGGAGCCCCGTGCCGAACGACCACTTGCGGTCCAGCACGTAGATGCACCAGAACAGGCGGCTGGCCCAGGTGCGGTGCAGCTCCCCGGGAAACACACCTCCAGTCTTTTGCCAGGTCTCCTGGCAGTGTAGGCCTAGTTGCATGGAGCCGCGCACGGCGATGCCGATTGTGCGCCAGGCGATGACTTCGTCGTCGCGGTAGGAGTGGAAGATTGACTGCCCCAATGCCAGTATCAGCATACCCTGCCCTCAGCACTCCCGAGGGAAATCAAGTAACTCACGAGTAAAGCCAAAATCAACAACTCCTTCATATCGACCTCCGGCACCTTCATGCGCATTCCGAACCGATCCTCCACGCGATCGGCCAACAGCGCCGCGCGCTCACTCCTTCCATGCGACTCCGCCAACAGCGCCGTGGCCAGAAGAATCTTCAACACCTCCGCGTCGCGCGCAAAGAACCAATCATCCTCCACACCGCCTCCTATCCCCAAAGCCGGCGACTTCGACAGTCCATCGTCGCGATAGTAATCCACCACATACGCGCGGACGCTATCCAGATCCACGCACGGGTAGATCAGCCCCACTGTATGCTCGTAGACTGTCACCAGCCGTAACGCCTCCGTCAAGCCCAGACACCGGAGCGGGTCGCCCTCGCCATCAGCAACGGGAATGGGACTCGGCGCGGCGGTGGATTCTAGATCTTCATCTTCATCTTCATCCTCATCCTCATCCTCGACCTCAACCTCGCCCCCATGCGGCCGCTTTCTGTCTGCAATCCCAAACTCGGCACTCGTAGGACCGATGTACGTTGGCGATTTAGGTCGGTTCATGATCCGATGAAGGCCTGCGCTGGCCGAGGTGGAGGAGATGGTCGAGACGGCGGTGGGGATGTGATTGGCCGGGGTTGTCACGGCAGGACCACCACCAGCAGCACCACTACTAGCAGCAGCTCCCCCAGTCCCCTGCCCCTCCAAAACCCTCATCCTCCCCACCAAAGCCCGCATCTCTCGCTGCAGCGCCTCAATCTGTGCATCCACCGTGCGCAACCGCGTCGACAGGATCCTAACCCGAGTCAGTATGAGCAACCCGCAATCACCACCCAAACCCAAACAATCAACACACCGATCCGTGATACCATCCTCCTCCCTAGGTCTGGGCGTATTCGGCAACGAAGTATACGCCCCCGTCCCAGACCCAATAACATGCATCGAATGAGCCGCATGCAAGGATGGCACCGCATGCACGGCGTGCGCGCTGGGCGTATAGACGCAGCGCACCTGGTCGCGCGTGCAGCGCGAACAGACGGTCTCGCCGCTGCATTTGAGTTTGCGGCGTTTACACTCGTTGCTATCCTTTAATTAGCCATAGTCTGGTATGGTTTGATTTGTGGGGAGTTGGAAGAGGTGAGGAGTGGGAGGTGGCTGTGATGGCATAGTGAAGAAGAGTGGAAGGGTGTATTCAATTTTGTGTGTTTGTGTGCGTTAAGGGCGAGGCAAGCAAGTATGCGTATGTGTAGTGCAGTAGAGTACATGCTACCCCAACCAGCCCCTTGGTCAACAGGGAAAAAAGATCCAGAAAATCAAAAGCAAATAAGAGAAAAGAAGAAACCCACCAAGCAACCGACGTATATTTAGCCCGCTTCTTACTCCGAGGGGGTTCCGGGGACTGTTGGCTGTGGTTCTTCGTTTCTCCCACCCCTCCTCCTCCTCCTCCTCCTCCTCCTCCTGCTGCTGCTCCTCCTCCTCGGTCTAGTTCTCGCTTAGCATGCTGGTGCTGCTGGTGCTGCTGGTGCTGCTCGGTATCCATCGGATGGATCAACCCCTTTCCAGCAGTATCTATTTCGCTATCACGCTGTAGCGTTGATCACACAAGACCCAAAACAGAGATACCCAGTTCCGAGTGGTATGCAGCAGGGGGTCTTGCATGCAATCTAGATGAGAAGTGGTAGGGTGTGGAAGAAAAGTTCGGAAAGCGATTCGGGGCGCGGGCGACGGGACCGCGGAATGGAAATTTTGCCTGCCCGCTCTCATTCCGAGCAAATCCGAGGCAGGCGGGAGAGCTTTATTATTGCCTGCCATGTGGCTTCATGTGGCTTCATTTGCATTCTTTTTCTCAATGCTGCGAAATCAATTTAAGTTGCTCACAATTATCGAGGCTCTAGGCATCAATTTAATCTCAGCCCTGCGTGCTCCGCCCTGCTTCATCGAAACTACTAACTACGTACTAGGAAACCCCTTGGAAACGTGCCAGGAAACCAACTTAATTAAATACCCAAATGAAATAGTATATATACAATTCGTATCGTAAATCATGCACACCTCACCCTAAATGTGAGCCTTGCGGCAACATTCCTTATCCACAATGCGCGATGAGACATTGCGATCCGAGGGCACGTCCAGCGAGGGGTTGGCTGTGAAAAAGTCCGCAGGGCGGATCATCAGCTGGAAAATCTCGACCGGCCTGTCATTCATTAGTATCCACAATCCCCCAAAATGTTCAAATCAAACTTACATCACGGGCCAGTCCTCAACGCGTGGGTTGTGGGTAATGCCAAATGTGCTCCAGACCACCACATCGGTGTCCTTGACCGAGTCGCCCCGCTTGACCGCGTCGGAAACACCCTCGATCTCCTCCTGACTTTGCAGGGTGTACCGGCCTCCAGCGTACAGCTCTCCATCTCGGTACTTGGTGATCCAGACGTGGTGCTGAGCGAATTGCGCCCGTCGAGCCTGGATCGAGTTCGGGTCCGCCAACAACCGCTGCGTCGCCAGAGGGATGAACTTGTAGCCCACCGGCTTCTGGCTGATGGGGTTGATCTTGTGCGGGTTGACCATCTTGATCGTGCGGTTCAGGTCCGGAGCCGCATCCAGCCAGCCCGCCCGCTCCACCGTCTCGTTGGTGACTTTGTAGTAGTTACCCATGGGGTTGGTGGCCTCGTTCATGGGCACCGGGTGCGACTCCTCGACCTGCACCGAGTTGTTGTTTCCGTCAATGGCCGGGTCGATGCGGACACAGAAAATGTGCTGGTGATTTTGCGCCAACACACCGCCGCTGACCACGTTGCCGTAGTCGCTCGTCTTGCCAGCATCGATGTTCACCACATTCAGGATACCCGTCGCGCGTGATTCGACGGTGATGCCGCCGGACTGGTCGAACTTGTAGGCGAAGATGTACTCGTAGTTGGCCAGCGTGATGATGAACTGCACCACCAGCTCGCGGTGACGGGTGACCACAGCGCGACCCGTGCGCCAGTTGGAGTGCTTCCAGCCGATGCCATTGTCCTGCTCGTGCAAGCAAATGGCATTGGGCAGCTTCTGCGCCTTACCATCCGCACCTGTCATGACCGCATCAAAGTACTTGATCACACCCAGACAGTCGCAGCCAATAGAAAGGTTGTTGGCCATGTTGCCACCACCACCGTCGCCAAAGTCGAAGGCCTGTTTGCGGTGGAAGGGAGGTCTGGGATCGGCATACGGCACAGTCTATCGTAGTCAGCATGTGGAAGATCTTCAGCATCCAGCCTATCGACTCACCATCTCACTGATACTCAGACGGTGCATAACGCTGCGACCATCGTACCAGACATCGTGAATGGTAGCACCCTCGCGAGGGTTAAAGGCGACGCGGAACCGCCACTTCTGCCACTCGACCAATGACTCGTTGGTGATCTTAAAAGAAGGGCCCTCCGGCTGCACCACATTCAACGGCTTGAGGTCCTTGCGCATGCCGCCAGGGACCAGCTCTGGCACGTAGTCGGAATCCTTGCAGTGGCCGATGATGTCACGCTTGAAAGTCTGTTGGGTGAGGCCGTCGCCCTTGCCACCAGTGGCCGGCCGATCGACCCGGATGATCTCCTGGGTCAGCGCGTCCATCACTGGGATCAAAGGCAGTGGGTAGGAGTAGAAATTGGCATCGGGGTTATTCGTGCTCTTGTTGGTCGCAAAGCACAACCCCTGGAAGTAGCGGCGCGGCTCATCGGTGTAGTCCAATCCACCATAGGGCCAGGGCTCGATTGTCACCTCGAAGCCAGCAGGCAGATCGAAGTCCTCGAGGGCTTTCTGGAAGAGAGGGGAAGCAAAACAACGCTCGACAAGGGTATCAAATTCGCTCCTGGCAACAAAAGAGGCGGTTAGCATGGCCCACCAGCAGGACAACCGAAAAGAGTCTTACAAAGTCAACGAGGCATGGTGCTTCTTGCCCACAATCTTGTGTTTGATCCGCTGACGCGCGCCAACGTCCACGACGGACTCGTTGAAGGAAGGAATGTGATCGGAACCGATGACATCGTACTGACACAAGGCCAGACGAGCCGGACGAGGAGAGGTCGGGCTCAAGCGACCGGAGTGTTCGAGGGCGAGGAACTCCAGGAGCTCAGTCTTGGGGGGTTCCGATAAGTAGATCTCCCGGAAATCAATGACTGTGTTGGGGTGTTGGGCAAGAATGACATCGCGAGCGATGTTGGTCTCCTCCTCGGAGAGGATGGCTAACGGATGGGGAGTAAAGACCATGATGTGAGATATGTGTGATGAAGAAGACGGGAGAGGGTGAGTGAGAAGAGGAAGCGAAAGGGAAGCTCGAGACAGCAGAGAATGCGGGGAAGCTGGAGGGATTTATGAATTGTAGAAGTCCTTCTTGTCGGCGCATCTCCTTCCCAGTTCGGAACCCTCTGTCTGACCTTCAGTGCATTGAAATGCACTCCACTTGCACTACACTGCATCGGAACCTCGGAAATGGCGGAATGACAGCCAATAGTCCGCGGAACCGCACCGTGCTATACTGACTGGTCCGATGTCGCCTGGCGAAGGCGATAAGCGAACAACAGCAGACGATAAGATATGCAATGCACCGCGCAACTTTGTCCCCTTTCGGTAAGGTGGCAAGTGGCGCGCGGTGCGATAAGTTCTTACCCCCCTCCCTTACTGATTATCGCCTCGAAATTGGTCAATTCGTCAGACAAATTGATTGATTAGTGTGCGGTAGGTATCAAATTAAATTATCGTAAGATGTACATGTGCAGTGTGCTGAGGTATCAGTTCATATTTACTTTCGTCAAAGCCGTGAGAAACTCCATCCCCAGAAATGACCCAACGCCGTTGCCTCCCTGATAAGAACTCCCCCCACCATTCAAAACTTGCGTGTCGTGCTTGGCTTCACCCACAGTGGCCTCTCGCACTGATGTGTATTGCGCCAGTGCTGGATCTTCTCCAGGTCCCATCCCGAGGACAGCCGGGTGTTGGCGTCCCCCAACAACTTCTTCGCCCCCAGTCGCACAGTCCGCACGAAGACGCAGTGTCCGGTCGAGTCATACGTGAAGCTGAGACAATCCGGGTGATCGTGGCACGCAGCCCGACACGCATCGAAGGAGGCATGGCCGGGGGACTCGGGAGGCTCCTGCCAGCCACCCCAATCCCCGTTATCCCAGTCGGGACGTTCATCGAAGGTGCCCAGTTTCAGGTACTCGAGCAAGTCGGCATACAGGAGAGGTTCCTTTCAGGCAGAATTTAGCCAAGATCTCAATCGGGGAGGAGGCGCATACGTACACTGCGATCGCGTTGATTTTCAAAGTGCATCAACCCAGCCATGTCCGAAATCAGGGTCTTGTGCATGCTGATGACGGGCTGGCACCAGTGCACCTCATCGAACGGAATGCCATGCAACGGATGGGGGTTGAACATGGGCCAGAATCCCGAGAGCTCGACACCCTTCTCGTGCAGAGCCCAGCCGAGGATCGAATCCCCACAACAGTCCGCCTTGACCAGATCTTCATATTGCTCGCTGAGGGGCGGCTGTGTATACTCTCCGTGTGGGCCAGTCTCTCGTGCCACCAATTTCTTCACCGCCGCCGTGGAAAGCACGAAGCCGGATCCGCCGTAGGCGAAGTAGGAGATTTCGTCGTGGTCCAGTGGTCGGCCTGGGGACGGGGATCCCATATACAATGCAACGGAGGGGTTGAATTGGTCGAGCAGGCGGAACATGTTGTCCCAGACGACATAGGTGTCGGATTCGATAAAGACAAACCAGTCGGCGGTCGGGTTGATCTCATGCGCCCGCTCCACCATGGGCAGGAACTTGAACCGGTCGAGTCGCCACCCCTGGGGACCAGCCACCGACTTCAGTCTGCCATTCTGCAGTGTATCGTACGCCTCAAAGTCGGACACGTTCGCTCGGAAGGACGCAGGTAACGTGGCTAACACGTCGTGCACATGGTGGCCTTGCAGCTCCGACTCCCGGTCGGAAACCACAATCAGGTTGGAAATACACCGCGTGACAGTCGACAAATGAGCGTTAACGCGGTCCTGCGGCTCCGAAGCGCCAATCTTCAGGACGATCTGAACGCGCGGGAGCAGATAGGTCGGGAACGAATCGCAGATATGGTCGTCGTCGTCTTTGTAGTTCTGTGTGCGCGAGAAGCGTGTCGTAGTCTCCCAATCCCAGTATCCGAGCTCCTTGTGATGACGATCCAGGCGATAGAGCGATCTCGGGTCGAAGGGACCGTTTCCCAGCTCGACTTTGAAAATGGAGGCGCCAATGACGAGGAGTAGGATCAGAGCGAGGAGGTTGGCGGGTTTGCGGGCGAACATTGTTGGGTAAGGGCGCCGTCGGTGGCCGGTTTCTCGCCCCATGGCGAGATTTGTGTTTATGTTCCGGAACGAGCGCGGGGAAGAGGTGCTTGATTAGATTTTGGGACTCGCTAATAATGCTCGAAGATGTCAGGAAGACATGGCAGTGCAAGAAGTCAAGGCAGGGTGAATGCGACGATCGAGTGGAGACGGGCTGCGGCGCTGAAAAATGACGACAGTCGGAAAAAAAAAACGCGGGCCAGTCCCAAAGCGAACGGAAAGTGATAGGCGGGCAGGCAAGCGATGGGCAGGCGATGGGAGAGAGTTTATGTTCTCTCTGCAACGCGGCCCAGAGGCGTTGATAGTGGAGAGGGGGAGGACCCTGGGTCAGTTTGGGCCCAGCCGGTAATGAAGGTTAATATCAAGTTATCAACAAAGAGATCCACCCGGGCTGAAGTCCGGCAAACCGCGTGGCAAACCAGAGTTGCTGATCTGCTGCCATTTCCACGCTATATCCAGTCGACTGGGAAAATTAGAGATAGTTTCGTGCTTGCTTGTGTCTGGTGACCAGCCTTCCCAGATATGAGCTGGTTGAGTGTATGGTGGGAAACTAGACGAAGGTGCGTTGGTGTGAGTGGATAGTGGCTGATGATGATGATGGAAGACAACAGCCGAGAGTGAGTTCTAGTGTGGGTGTGGGTGTGGGTGTGTTGTGTAAAATGAAAGACGGCAGAAACCCACCGCCAGGCCAAGGTCGATCGGTGCAGAGCCAAGCAAATACACTGATTGGCTGGCTAGCATCCACCGGTGGAGCCACTTCTCTGCTGGCAGCCAATCTCTAGCGGTCTGCAATCTGAAGGTGAGATTGCGACAATCGCAAATGACGAATCCCTGGCTTGTCGCTTCCATGGTTCACCCCCCAGTCAAAGGGCTTTTCAGTTGGATTCAGTTGGAGACCTGCACCATCCCATTGTATCGTCATTGTTTATTTTATCTTAGAACTGATCCTATGGCAATTTTCAGTTCCTCCCCAGAAAACCCTCCAACTGCCACCGTGGATCCTGCACCTGGGTGGCTTTCCGTTTACCCTGAATGGCACTTTCAACCATCACAACAAACCGTCATGCGGAAAAGGGGTCATGGCCAGCAAGTTGAGGTGATAAGATTACAGGGGAGGGCGACGCGATCTGGATCCGCATCGAACAATCCCTGCCTGCTGTCACTTCCAATTCTGGGCCTTCTCTCCGAACGAGCGAGCCTGATTAATATATTCTTAGATCACTGCAACCGTCGTTTCCCTCCAGTTCCACCTGTCTCTCCCTACAACGGGAAAACCCCCCCAATCCCCCTTCCCATCGACCTCCCGCGTTACGGAAAGGTGGAGAATGAAACAGTCCCTGTCTGAAGCAATGAGCATCGCACAGAGCAAAAGGGAAAAAGGTGGGACACAAGTTAGAGATCTGACATGTACTTGTACTTAAGTAGACAGATATATCTACAGTCCCCGCCGGAGGCAAGAAGAAAAAACCCTCATGGGTCTCAATTACCCCTTTCTAGTCCCATGATGCCCGTCTATGTCCGGCGCATCTAGCCCATTGCTGCATCCAATCCGCAACCGCTCTGATACAGTAGTGCATTACACTCTTCGCCCGACAAGTGCTTTCTACTATTCCTTTTGTGACTAGAAGTAATCTCTACGCAATTCAGGGTCTCCTTGGAATAACTTTGGCGTTACGCAACACAGAAGACAGTGTCGTGGTTTGGAAGCCATCGCCCTTCAGTCCTCTCGTCAGTAACTGAGGTTGTTGAAGAACTAGAAGTGCAAGAAATACCGTACATACCTTCTGTCCATGATATTCTCGAATGCCCTGTCCGATGGGTTTGATCAATTAGATTGTGGAAGTCGGCGGTGCGCCAGGTGGAATTGCGCGAGCTATTCAAAGCCATTGGACGGTCGCATTTCAACTGCTAGCGCATAAGAACCTCCGCCTGAACCCTACCAGACGCTCGTAAGCACTAAAGGTAGGAAGTGCGCAGGAAGTCCGCGCCGTCTGCATCGACAGTCGGGGTAGTACCCAAGTTGGGTCCGCGGGAAGAAACATTCGACCAAGTCAGCGCACGCTGGCCACGTTGTAGCAAACACTGACAACCACCCAAAAGCACCGGTCGGATGCGTAGTAAGAGCTTTTGGTAGGCTCTCGAGACCTCACTGGCTTTCCGGCGGTGGCCGGAAGTTGAGTGTTGTTGCGCGACTAGGCAAAAACCGCACCGCACTAGAGAGCAGCACACTGCGATCCCGCCATCAATCCTTTTCCAGTAAGTGCCTGGTCGGACGAACGTTGGACTGGCTCCGCAAAGCAGCAGAACAAACGCCGAGAACCCGCGCACTCCTCCGACACCCCGACGACGAGCGAAAGTCAGTGACCGAGGGACGACTCGGATCCCGTGTATCCTTAGATCGCAAAATCGTCAAGGTAGACATCCTGTTGTTCTTGTCTCCAGGATACAGGTGATATCGCAGAGAAAGAAGTAAGGAAGCTTGGAACTCTGGAGTTATGCGAAGTCAACGATGGAGACGCTTAAAAGTCGTCAATTGCTGACAGCTAGGGGCAGGATTGGCCCCCAACACGCAAGCCATCAACTGGGCCCACCCGCCCTCTGGTGCTATGCTGCTCAAGGAGCATGGTCGTGACTTGCTGTGAAAAAAAAAAAAAAAAAATTCCATATCCTGAGTTGCGGGATAGCGAGTCACTAGATCTGCTTTAGCTTCGGTATCATCTCGCGACCAGCCACTCCAAACCGAGAGGAAGAAGATGCCGTGGTCGAGATAGCAGCTAAAAGAGCTAGCTGTTAGCGGGGCTAATTGGATTGCCACATCCATTGGAGTGCCAGGTGAGCGCAAGGAATCGATCATACGTCGCTAAGCACTCGGTCGGCGAAGCTAGTTTTAGCGGCAGCGCAGGTCTGGAGTTCAGTTCGGGAGGGTCTGTAGAACGAAGCCTGTGTTTTAGCTCTATACAGTCTTCGAAAACTCCAGCTGTCCATCTCATCGACGGTGGTTTGATTGTTATTGCGGAAAGAATTCTTGCTCCTGACGCTGCTGAACGGCGTTCCAGAGATCCCGAGCCATCGTGTCTGCTGGCCGGTAAATGAAACAGAAGCCTTCCAGCAAAACCAATGCGGCATCCCAGTTGTATACGGCCAGTTGGCCGGCGGTGATGGAGAGGTAGGTCTTGAACCACGCGGATGTTTGGTGGCCCACTGAGGCGAGGCCTCCCACAAACAGAATCCAAAATAGGAGATCCGGCGCCGTTCTCTGCAGGAGGTGGAGTGTCGTGTACAGACTGTGCTGTAGCTCTTCAGACACGAATCTCATGCATGGCAACCCTTGAAAGGTCCAAAGTCGCAGCGCAAGGTAAATCCGCATCGCAATGCGCAGCGTATCCTGAAAGTCAGACGGGGTGAGAACGTAGGTCGTGGCGAGAAGCTCATATGCAGTCAGGAGGGCGAAGTTGTTCTCCGATGATTTCGACAAGGATGACTGCACGTAGTTGTAGTGCACCATCAAGTGTCGAAAGTGTTGGAGAAGAAGCATGAGGCTGGGGTCCAGTCCCGCAGACCAGGGCGAGGCGAAGAAGCGGTTACCAAAGTACGAGTGGTCTCGGAAATCCTCCTCGGTCTTGACAGCGAAGACCTCTTGGAGGACTCTCTGCTTCCATTCTTTGGACATGGGGAACGCTGGTTCCGAGCTGGTGAGAAGTCCATACAAATGTACCGCACTTGAGTCGGGTAAAGTCAGCAATACGGTCAGGTTCCACAACAGGAAGCCTTACGAATAGAAAAGCGAGACCATCGCATGGTCCAGGCCCTCAATACCACCAAGTAGATCGACTAGTTTCTTGAGCCCTTGAACATGAGCGTCTGCAGCCTGTCGGTTTCCGTCGGCCGCCTTGATAATGGAGAATCAGTAGCGTTCCGGATCAGGGCCATCAGGACTGACCTCAACACATATTAATGGGGCCACGACAAGGGCGGTCGTCTTCAGAGCAGCGGTTTCCGACTCGTTCAAAATCTGGCGCACAAACTCATATGCCTTGACGCGAAAGAGAAGGGCGTGCTGGGTGGACTGCTGGGCGGCTACCGAGACGCCGCCTGCAATCGTTTCAGACGCGGACTTGTGGATGGCACTGGTGGTGAGAAGGATGAACAGGAATGCGGGCTGATTCATGGCCTGTTGCCACCACCAGAGACATAACTCCTCTGAGCCAAAGGGAAAACATGTGCGTGCACAGGAAGTGGAGACTGGCGGTAGTTAGGAAACCTCCATTCCATGTGGTGTGCGAGCAGGAAAACATACAGTGGTAGAAGTACGGTTGCAGACTGTCGCGCAAGGAGACCGGGAGCGACAAAATGGCATCCAGACTCCTTCCTTGCAGGGTTGGGTTCAGAAAGGTATCGTAAGGTAGACGAAGAGAGAGCAAAGCCTTGTCATCCGAGGCGGGAGTGGAAGAGTCGCTCAAGTCGGAGGTGGCGGGCGATATCGGTTGGCCTGACTGGAAGCGCGGCAGGGTGACTGTCAACTTCTGCATGGATTCTTCGGATGGGGACTGAGGATCCTCGTTTTTGATGAGAACGGGTTGCTCCTGACCCCGGGGGAGAAGTTGCGGTTTGTCTACATGATTCACTAAGAGGAAGGGTGGCGGTTGTTGCTGATGGGGATGGAGAGGAAGATAGTAGGGAGGAGGTGGCCTTGGGCCGATGGTCTGCTGAGGCTGAGTAGCCGGAGTCGCAGAGGATGAAGCAGGAGGGGATAGATGGCTCCCACCCATGATTTGTTGGTGAGGGAGGCTGTGAACAAAGTCGTCCATCCGTCCGTCAGTCTAGCAATCCATTCAAGCATCCAAGAAGGCCTGCCATCGTTCGTTGCTTTCTTTTTTTCCTTTGCTTATCCTGCACCACGTGACTACCCACCATACCAGATCGAGGCATATTGGGGCGGGGTTTGTTGTAACTAGAGTTGCGAGTTGCAGTCAGTCAGTCAGTCAGTCAGTCAGTCAGTACGGAGTGTTCGGACTGGAGTTGGAATCGTCCGGCCCGTTCCTCCTCACCTTCACCCACTTTCACCCGCCAACTGTGCCCGGCGCCCGCCGTGAGTGCTCAGTTCCACTTCCCTCTTCCTTTTCCTTTTCCTTTCCCTTTTCCTTTCCCTTTCCTTCTCCCTTCCCTCTCTCCTCTACCTCTCTCTTCTACCCTCTTCCATTCATCACCCCATGCATGGTCCGTGGGTAAACTAGCGTTCATCACTAACAGCCGTGGATATTCATTTTTAAGACCTAGCCTATCTGATAACTTACATCATGGACGTGCAAAATCCGCTCTCCATCTCCTCGGCTACCGCCATGCCCACGTGGGGAATCGCGGTTTGGGAGTGGCAGCTCACTATCGATCCCCGCAACGCGCGCAACCTCCACCCTCAGAATCCGACCCCTCGGTGAATTTCCTCGCCAACAGCCGCCTGATGAAGGCCTCTGAAGGACTCTGGTGGACGTGCTATAAAAAGCTACCATTTGCGCCCGTACGACGGCGTGGCCATGTCTATCAGCATTTATGAAGGCCTCAGCGACATGATCTCCCTTCTGTTTACCCTCTTGACCTCCTCGGTCGCGGCGCGCGACACTTTCTATCCACCACTCAATCACACCACCTTCATAACTAATACCTCGCTGGGAACCTATGGGGGTATCTACTCCGCGCCCGCCGATCAGGCCAGCCCGCCGTCTGCTGAGGAGGTCTACAATTATTGCTCAATGCCTCACCCCCGCGCCGACACCTACACTTTACCACCTGCCATCGCCAATGGGTCCGTGTCCGGTGGTTTGGTCTACCTCGAATACTTGCAGCGACACCAACGCAGGACCCCCTACAATATTCTTCCGGGCGGCGAGGTCGGCGGTTCCATCTTGATACTTCTAGGTGCAGTAGTTAACTGACTCGGTGTAGAATCAAGCATACAACTGCAACAACGCGCAGCCCTTCCTCTATCTTGCGCCGACGTCCGGAAACCCCTCTCCCCTCCCCGTATACGCGCAGTCATACTCCGATCCGACGAACCCATTCTTGGACAGCTACGTCAATGGATCCTGCCAATATCCACAACTCACAGTCGGAGGCTTCTTGGACGGTTACCAACACGGTCGCGATCTTCGGGAAGTGTACCTGGAGCGATTGCAGCTCATCCCGTCGGCCCCAAACGAGGATAATGGCAGAAAGGTGTGGCTCCGGAGCAGTAGCTCCGCTCTGACGCAGGAATCTGCGGGCGGGGTGCTGAGAGGGATGTGGCCGGATTACCATGGGTCCTTGCCGCTGCACCAGCAGGCATCCAGCATCGACACCGTCGACCAGGGGTTTTCTTGTTCCGCGCGGAGCGACCTGCTGTCCGCCATTGAGTCGACCCCCGTTTGGGAAGAGCATCTGTCGGTCACGGCGTCGCTTCGCACCAAGCTAGCCGACATGTTCGATGCCAACATTTCGAGCTGGACCTCCACCTTCGATCACTTTGCCGACAACTTCCAAGGCCGACTGTGCAACGGCTACCAACTACCATGTAGCCTTCAGGATGCGTCCCAGTGCGTGACCCAACAGCAGGCGGACGAGGTTTTTCGGGCCGGTGACTGGGAGTGGAACTACTGGTGGAGACACAATGCCAACGCCACGCGGTACATTCAGCTTGTGGAGGGGCTCTTCATTGGCGAGATTGTGCAGCACCTGGAAGCGGTGGCTCAGGGCAGCTCAGCTCTGGTCTACAGCCACAATTTCGTGCATGACGGGGACTTGGGGCCGGTGCTGGGTGCATTAGGGATTCGAGCGCTGCGCTGGCCGGGGATGGGATCGAACATCGCTATTGAAATCTGGTACGTTGGAGCATGATTCGTTCAACAAACTAGCTAAGCTTGGATACCCGGGGCTGCAGCGAATGCTAACCATTAGAATAGGGAGACGGCCGACTCGGAGCATTACGCCCGGGTCTTGTACAGTGGGCGGGCTATCGAGACCATCCACGGCACGCTGGACTGGATCCCGTTGGCCTCTTTGATTGAAATTTTGAGGCCGTTCATCCCTGACGACATTATCACCTTGTGCGAGGCAGTATGACCTGCCATCCGATGTTGTTTGTTCGCAGTTCTAGACGTCAGGAATGGTAGCGAGTGTATAGTTGAACAACAAAATTCACATGATTTCATCTTCAGTGTTCGTCATTTGGTTGACAGGAGACTTTCCCAGTTTGATCTACGCGAGATCCTGTCCACAAACCCTCAAAGCCTCACTTGAGATGACTTGGTCCTTCAACTTGCTATCATGTGGTCCGAGAATCGGCAATTCCTATACCGACAGATCGTTCCTGCAAATCAATGTACATGTACTGTACATACTGAAAGGATGTTCAGATCAAGAATCCTATAATTTCACCGGCAAGACTCTTCAATCGTATAATTAGGGCCTCATTATTATTACCATCCATTGTCCCAGAGATAACTCAAGATCACCATAAACATTGTCAACATCAGGAAGCAAGATCATCATCACCCAACTCAAACACAATCAAAACCAGCCCTCCTCACCCACCCACCAACCGCGCACAAACCCGCCTCAACTGCGCCCAATGCTCCGCATGCAACGACCCATACAGACAATACCCGCGGTCCTCGCGATCCTTACTCGTCAGGATCCAGTCATGGACACTCAGCCCGATGAATCCCCAGAGATCGATCAAGCCGACAGCCATGCTCGCGTAGAACGGCCTGGTCTCGGGCCCGCCGTCGAAGCAGAGGCTGTACCATGGTAGCTGGGAGGACGACGATACGAGGGTGTTCGGGTGGTTCGGGTGCCGCAGGGCTGGCCGAAAGGGCCGCCACGGTCCCATGGCTGTGTGGGCTTGGCGGAAGAGCTCCAGGCACTCCGGGGTACGGACTGTCCGGACGGCGTCGCGGACGCAGGACGCTAGCATCAGCAGTTGATCGTCCTCGTCCTCGTCCCCCTCGTCGTCATCGCTACTGTCAAGCATGATGGGCTTGTTTGGCTGCGCCCGGAGAGGGATCGAGACTGGCCATGAGGTGTTTTGCAATCGCACGGGTTGGTCGAGGTGTCTGCGGAAGTTGTAGATGAATGCGATCGCTGCCGGGTGCAGGTGGGGGTATGCTTGCAGGGCGGCCTGGATACTTTGAATAAAACCATCGTGTTAGAAGTTGATCGCTTTGGGGAGGGAAGGGGGCAGCTTCGCACCTGAGCTATGATGGCCATGACGAGGTCGTGTCGCGTCACTGCGAGCCTCCGCTGGGCTGCACGATCGTGGAGGCGATCGACCGCCGCGCCGGGGATGTGCATGGCGCGACGCGCACGAGGCTTGTATGCAAAGGTGGCGCGGACCAGCCAGTGCCAGAGGGCAAAGATGATATTGCCGAGCCATCCGGAGGCCCATTGCTGGACTGTCGACTCGTGCAGCCGGCTCCCGAGCGGTTCACTCGCGTAGAGCGTGCTGCTCGTTTCCTTGGGGGGCTTGAAGACGATCTTGTTCGGTCGCGGTTCTTCCAGGGTTGGTTCAATGGTCTCGCCCCGCAGGATCGCGGTGTAGGCGGAGAGGACCCGGTAAAGACCTTCAGGGTTGATCGCAATTCAGCCTAGAAACATATCCCAGGGAGATTTTCCAAATAGCGAACCTACCGCTTGCGTCGCTGAAGACATGCTGGAGAATAAACTTCAAAATACAACCATCTCGAAAATGAACCGCTTTCACCCGAAGAACCGGCGGGAACAACAGCGAGCGGAGCGACCAGCCAAACCGAAAGAGCTGCTCCAGGCGCGCGTGTTCGGATGGCTCTAGCTCCTGCTCCGTCATCTGGTCGAGCGAGACACCGTCCCTTAGCGGTGCGTCTATCACTCGCGACTGCCAATGTCCCGCCGTGTCGGTTGATGGGCAGGACCCGGTCCACTGCAGATTGACGCGGGCTCGAAGATCTGGCCACGCCATGAGGAGTCGCTGAAACGCTTCTTCCAGCTGCGTTGGGTCGAGCTTGGTCTGGAAAACAAATACTGCCTGGCATTGCAGGAAGCGACAGGTGGCGATGTCGACGGACGAGAACCTCATGTTGAGGAGAATGGTGTGCTCGGTAGAGTTTGCTCGGGGGTTGAGATGATATTGCCAGAAGATGATGTGCAGATTGGAGCAAGGCTCATATACCACGCCTGGACCGGCACGGGGACTCCTCACCAGCAGCATTGGCATCACACAAGTCCGAAAGCGTGCAGATCATATGGAAATGGTCAAGATGGGTAGCACCGCACTCCGAGCGATGGAAATGACATGTGCAACAGCCCATTGGCTTGTGATAGACCAATTCTTAATCTGCGCATTGCAATACACTGGGATATAGACAATGGGGGTTTTCTCTCAAGTAAATGCACAAGGTCTCAAGCACAAGCCGCAAACCCCTCCTCAAAAACCCCCCAAACCTCCTGTGATAAAGTCCGATACGCACCCAACCCACCCCGAACCACCAACTCCCCCAACCCAGCCTTCACATACCCCGGCACCTCCCACACGTCCTCCCCTGCCATGCCCGTCTGCAACCCCGCCCCCCAGATCCTCCGGCAGCAGAACGTCAACGCAAACGGCTTCCCTGCCTGCAGAAACCCCTCGATCTGCGCGTCGACGGCCTCGATTGTCTCCGTCGCGCGCAGCGTGCGGGTCCCATGCCGCTCCGTCAGCGCGGCTGTGATTTCGGTACCTGTAGGCCGGAGCTCCGAGAGCGTGAGCGTGCGGTTTTCCAGCTGGTCGAGCGGGGTGGAGGCGAAGATGGACGCATATGCGGCTGCTACGTAGGCTCGTGTGCTATATCACCAGTGTCAGTCAGTTTGCCCAGTAAGCCACTGCAAGCGAAGAAAAGGACGGACCAAAGATTCAGATCGTGTGTGGCACTATCTCCCGTGAAGATGATTCTGTTGTTGGCGTAGTCGACGCCCATTGCCCTGTCGCGCTATCAGTTTTCTCGCCATGAAGGAGACGGAACAAGCATGAAAGGTGGCATACGGCGTCGCCAACGCGAACTCAGCGAAGTTGCCCACCAGCACGATCGTCACGGGGATCCCCGCTGCCTGAGCTGCGAGTTCGACGTCTTTCTTGGCCTGGTTGACGGGGATGCGCAGGCCCTGGGCGTCGTAGCGGGCGGCCAGTTCGGAGGGGACGAAGAGCTGCACGGAGGTTTTCGGGATGGCGTTGATGAGATGGTGTTGGCGGAGGACGCCTTCGTGGCCGACTAGGGATCTATGGCTGCTTTAGCTGTATACTTGGGTTTGGGGGGGGCGGGGCGTAGGTAGGATCGGGAGGGTGAACAGGCTCTGGAAGTGCTCACATCACGATGTCAATATCCTCGAGGGCAGCAACTACCGCCGCTTCGTCGGCCACATCTACCTCGACGGCGCTGACATTCCTGGGAAGGGTCGAGATATTGGACCCCGGCCGGTAGAGAACCCTAATCGGGGCACCGGAGGAGGCGAGGGCGTGCACGATGGCCGAGCTGGCCCAGCCACGGTGGCCGTAGACTGCAATGCGGTTGTAGGGCATGATGGCAGCAGTAAAGCTTACAGAATGGAAAACATGTTCTTTCCTTGCGTAGAGCAGGACTGGTCCTATATACTTGGTACTGGACTCAAGCCATGTATAGATGAGTGCGCGGTTTGACCTGTTTACACTGTTGGCACAATTTGGACGGTTTGACGGCTCCGCTTGGGCATGGTTCCTGTATTCTCATTGGACAAAGCTGGCTTGGCATCGGGGGTGGGAGGGAGTTTGCCGTGTTTGCTCTGTATGCTGCCTCTATATCCTCATGCACACAGATAGGGTCTTCTATATTCGGCAACATTATTTGAAGATCTTCTTCTCAGGGCTCTAAGGGTCATCCAAATCCCTGATATAAGACGGGTCTACCTTTAGGATCTCTCCACGCACTCCAAGGTATTGCAATTATGCATTAGAGGCGCAAGAAGTCGTAGTTCGCCCGTTTAAATTCCAGGCAACTTCTCAAGAACCTCGATCTTGAGTGCTTGGGGGAATATACCGTTCCGGGGGAGAACCCCCGGACCCCCCTTTCCTTTCAGCTTCCCAGGTATCACTCAATCCTAAGTGCTGGGGCAATATACCGGTCCCGGAGAGAACTCCCGGACCCCCCCCCCCCCTTTCAACTCCCCAGTATCCGCAGCCTCAGTCCAGCATAATCGCAAAACCCACGCCCTCTACCTCTGTGGGTGAGAAAATGAGGCTGAGTTATACCAGGAAGCTGAAAAGAAAG
Organism: Aspergillus floridensis; assembly: GCA_012184565.1. Classification (NCBI taxonomy): domain Eukaryota; kingdom Fungi; phylum Ascomycota; class Eurotiomycetes; order Eurotiales; family Aspergillaceae; genus Aspergillus; species Aspergillus floridensis. Next base: position 37,761 of record WOUI01000080.1, read on the forward strand.
GGGGGTCCGGGGGTTCTCCCCCGGAACGCTTACCAGCCGCCCATAAGCAGAGTTCGTACAGCACACCTAAACCCGCTCCTGATTCCCCTCCCCCTCATCCACAGCCTTCCCCCGGTTCCCATAACCCCTCCACCCGGTCCCCGCCTGCGCGACCGCGGCGACAAGAATCAAGGCACAACTCCCCAAGAACAACCGCTGCAACGCAGCCTGATAACTCCCCACGGCGACCACCCTCTCCACGCCACTCAACCTCTTCACCAACGCCGGACTGCCCACCAACTTCCTGACCAACTCCTTCTCCCTGTCCCCGGCAACCCCGTACTCCGTAAACCCCTCGACCAGCCCGCGCCTTAACTCCCTCACAAAGAACCCCCCACCGATCGCGGAGCCAAAACTCCCCGCAAAGCCACGGCTCATGCCCACCAACGCACCGACCAGGTAGTGCACCTCCGGCACGGTGAGATGCAGCAGATGCGAGAGGGTGTAATTCAGGAGGGCACCCACCGCGAGACCGTGGAGGAAGGTGGCCGCCACAACACCTGGGACGGGGGAGGACGAGGTCGCGAGGAGGGCGAGGAGGAGCGCGGCCAGCGCGAAGAGGGTGTAGCTCAGTAGGCTGGAGAGGTAGTAGCTCTGCGATTGGCGGATGTGTAGCCACCCCGCCAGAACGCCGCCGAGACCGAACCCCGCGTTCGTGGGGACCAGGATGAGTCCTGCGGAGGCCGGAGTCCAGTCGCGCACGACCATGGCGTAGACCGGGCTGTAGAAGAGGACGGCCCACCGGGCCATCATCGTTAGGAGGCCTGCGAGGCAGGTGAGAAGCACGCTGCGCTGGCGGATGAGGTGCAGCGGGATGATGGGCTGCGTTGCGTAGTGGGATTCGATGGCTAGGAAGAGGGCGGTGGAGACTAGGAAGGCGAGGATGGGCGTCATTTGGATGGTTGAGGAGGCGAGGCTGGTGAGGAGGAGGGTCACAGAAAGGGTCTGCTTCTGTTAGGGTTGCTTTGAGGATGGGGAGGGCAGGGTTGCACTTACTAGGGTCAACGCGCCCGCGTAGTCGACCTGGGCGAGCTTTCGTAGTAGTGTGCGCCCGTCCTGCTCTTCCTGCACGGCCGCGGGTGGGACGGGGATGGCGAAGAACATGATCGGGGCGAGGAGGAGGGTGATCGGGGCTTGGATCCAGAAAATGAGACGCTGCGTGGCAGTCAGTAGCAGGAACGATTTCACCACGAAGGCATACCCACCCATCCGTAGACTGTGGTCAGGAGGCCCGAGAGAACGGCCCCCGACGCGATCCCCGTCGTCATGGCCGCGCTGATCAGGCCCAGGAACAGCCCCCTGCGCTTCTTGCTCGTCAGGTCCAGCGCCAGCACCAACGCCGTCACGCTCTGGCCGCCCGCGCCACAGCCCGCGATGCCTCGTCCGACCAGAAACACGGTCAGACTCGGTGCAGCCGCGGTGACGAACAGCCCCAACGCCAGCAGGCTCGAGGTGAAGAAGACGTAGACGCGGGGCGTGAAGATCTGACACAGTCGGCCGGAGAGGGGCGTGATGCTCGAGTAGGCGATCTGGTTTGTCAGCTGTCAGCTTCGCATTGGCTTGTGGTTAGGCAGCTAGACAGAGAAATTACCAGGAACACGGAACTGAACCATGTAGCCACGGAGAAGGCGTCGAACTCGGTGGCAATGGCCGATTGAGCGGTGGTCATTGCGGTGATTTGGGTGGCTGTTCGGTCAGCCTCTGTGCATCCCTGCAAGACAAGTGCGTACTGTACCTTGAATAAACAACAGCAGACCCATGGCGACCATAATCGCCGAGCCCTGGATGCCAGTCACTGGGACGCGGGGCGCATCGGGCACATCTTCCAAACGGCCCAGAAGGGGCGTCTGCTCTGAGGGTACGGATTTCTGTTGAGTAGCAGCGGTCATTGTAAATCTTGCGGACGAAATCATCGGTTCATGAGCAGATTGCGCCTCCGGGTCATTTTATCGGAGAGGGGCATCTATGATGTGATCTGCGGAGAAAAATGCGGGATGGGCGGATGGGGTCCGTACTGAGTGTAACGAATAAGCATGGCTAATTTTCCCAGCAGAAACAGGCAGAGCGCGTCGCCATATCCTGGCACCGATAAGTGATTGCCCTCCAATGGCAAACGCCCCGCGTCGCTCGGACATTTGTCCCTGGAGTCGGCGCAGGCCGAGAATTGGCAGAGGGCGTTGGAGATAGCAAGATCCGATGCATCCGCTTATCTGTCATCATTCTGACAGCTCAGAACCTTGCCGGGAGGATGACGAGTCAGCGTGCGCGAAATCATGCTGGTAATCAATATAACTATTAAAGTACGAATGATGTCAGCTTGTTGTCACTTGATAGATATGTATTGTGTCAGGTCTGGCTGGACCTTGGTGCATGGCGGTGGTGGAGAGCCTTGGCGCTGCGGAGAGGGTACTTTTGTGCAACCGGAGAAAGTGATCGAGCCAACTTCTGGGGTTATGAAGATCGGGTTGATGGAGACCCCGCAGTTCGATGATCTCGTACCTGAAGAGACAGTTGTACTTAGGCAGACCAGTCGAGTCTGATGAGCTGGGTGAAAGGGTCAGAAGGGCGGCTTCCCGGCAGATGACTTGCTCTGGGATGCATCGTTGCACATGACCAACACTCGAGGGTATTAAAAGGCTGGGATTAGTAGTAGAGAAAGACTGAAGATGCTCATACATACATATCCAGTAGCTCTGACATCATCATCAACATGAAGACGACTCGGATTCTCATTTCCTTATCGTTGGCGGGTTGTATTCTCTCCACTGCCACTGCGGACGCGTTTGGCAAAACAAGTAAGCGCCCCTTTTCTGACCAGCGACATATTCTCATAATCATGCAGCCCTCCTGCGAACACCCAAAGACAAGCACATCGATGCCTTTGACGCAGACAAGTCCCCCATCAGAGCCCTGGAAGACTGTACGTCTCGTTCAGACCCCTCAGACCCCTTCATCCACAACAATCGCCGAACCCACTGACCACCGGCCCCAGCCTGCTACGTATGCTCCTCGCCCTGCTCCTCCGCCGTCTGCTGCCACGGGCGATACCCGCAATGCTGCAGCGACGGCGTCTACTGCTACTGCTGTCGAGATTAGTTTCCCGGTCGAGGTTAAGATTCAGATGTCCACAATAATCACAATAAAATTAATCTCTCGGCCCTCCATGACCCCATACCCCATACCACGCTAGAAACACTCCCACCCCATCAGCCCAGACTACACCGTATAGTACCTAGTCGCTAAGCCCACTCCGGCTCCCCAAAGCGATCCACCGGCCCGAAGGCTTGGTACAAAGGATCCAACCACCGATCCACAATCCACAGGAACCCATTCGCGGCCTCCACCTGCGTCACCAGCCCGGCATTCATCACGAAGACAGCCGCGTCCTCCTTCTCGCGGGTCACCGTGCTATTCAGCCCGGTCACATCGCTGGCCACCGACCGCGAGCTCTTGCCCTTGAGGGTGCGACTGTCGAGCTGCTCGCCGCCGCTATCGACCCAGCCGTACTGCCACAGCAGCGTGTCGAACGGGCTTTTATACGGCGAGACCAGCGTATCTTGACCCTCATCATCAGCGCTCTTCTGAATATTCATCGCAGCACCCAGCGCAGCATCCAGGAAAGTAAACTTACGAAACACAGGGAGAATGGTAGGCATCAACTCGAACGCCTCATTGCGCGGGACCACGAAGAACTGTTTCTCGGACGACTGTCGCGACAGCCGACGGATGGTGTCCGGGGAGTTGACCGACAGGATCTGCGAAGCATTAACCAGACGGGCATCGCTCTGCACGAACGCGCCGATGGTGAGATCGGTGGATTCGTACGAGGGCGCCGTGGTGCGGTTGCTCGGGCCCCCGCCGTAGACCAGGAACGGGTCGATGAGCTGGTCGATCTCGTGGATCAGCCCGTTATCCGCCGGGAGGTCGGCTTTGACGATCGCGGCTTGGTCGTCGATGCGCACGGTTCCGTTGGCGGAGGTGGTCGCGTCGATGTAGTACCCCTGCACTGTCTTGGTGAGCACCCCCCGGTGGAATTAGGCGGTGGTGTTGGAGAGTTGTAGGGCGGTCGCGATGCCTCCCACGGCGCTGTCGGCGGATGCACTGGCGAGTCCGGCGGCGGTCAGACGGGCTTCGATGATGTGCGTGCGCAGGAGGGCTTCGATGAGGGGGTAGGCTGGTTGGGTGAGGAGTATGTCGTAGATCGCCGGGGGGATCTTGGCCCATGCCTGTGAGCACCACGGATTGTTGGGTCAGATTTGGAGCATGTGAGGGTCTGGAGAGGGGAGGGGAGGGGAGGGGAGGGAGGGTACAGCGTTGGTCGGAGCCAGGAAAGTGTAGTTGCGCGTGTCGGTGTCGTAGTTGAACCGCTTCGTGAACATCGGGTTGATCTCCACGATGCCCCCCGTCATATTGTACACATGCGCGTACGTGGAGAGCTCGGGGATCTCGAGGAGAGTGTCCATCAGTGGGGCAGCCACTGCAACTTTAGTGAGGATTGCTGCTAAAGCTGCCATCGCGGGGAGGGCTAGCATGGTTTCCGGGAGGGTGAAATCCAGTGGACTTGACAAACACGAATGAATGCTTCCAAGGGGCGCGCGTCTACCTTCGATCCACAAGTCGGAACTGATCAGCAGATATAGGATCCCAATCCAGGGGTATGAGAGTCCGACTGTGCAGGGGGTATATCTTCTTCCGTCCACCGTCTTATGGTTTGGGATGGGTCTTACTGGTGGGACACATCCCCGATGCTGCATGAATGTACGCTGGTCACATTAGTGGCGTCCTTCTCCGAGTTTAAAGCAAACACGAGATCTCTCCCAAGAGAAATTTACTTGGCAGCTCTTCTGCGAGGTCTAAAACCGAGCGGCCCTCGGAGATAAAACTAATTCGCCTCCACATGAGATTAGAGACACCTAAAGATCAAATTCATTCTCCACATGATCCACTCTCTACCTGGGTCTATTGAGGTTCTCGGCCTTGAGCAGATCGTAAGATCACCAATGGGCCGTTCGATGCAGCTGACAAAAAGCAATCATAGCAGGCATGTTACGCGTCATCTTATACTGTCAGACATTAGTGCAGGCTCGATAAAGCAACCTCGCCCGTCAGCTCGCTTAGACAACACCCATCGGACTTCCGGTCGCGTCCAAGCCACCAACGTTACTAGAGATACCGAAGATCCCTGAGAGTGTCACCTCCCAGATTGGCAAGAAAGCTGAGTCCCACGGCATGGTTGACTATCTATTCTTTCTCCTCAAATTCGATCTGATAGCCTTGTTGGCCCAGAAGCTTCACAGCCAGAGATCCAGCCTCTGACTCGATCATACTCTCAACCACGCTTGCGGCGCACGTCATCATCTCACCGCTGAGCACCTCGTCCTTCTCCGCCGGGATCTTGTTCAGCTGATGGGTCCCCGCCGCAGCCATGAACAAATGACCCACGAGAAACGGCAGCTCGGTCTCGTCCTCGAGGTAGTCGGCCCCATGTACCCTGCGCAGATGGGGATCACACATGTCTCGGACCATACGAAGTAGCCGCCAGCAGTTTCTGTGTAAGGCCAGATAATCGAACGTGAATTCCGGCGCTTCGTTGTGAATCGTGTCTCGCAAGGCCTCCAGCAATTCGACGACGGTGAGTTGGCGTGCGGGGCGCTTCTTGGTAGGCAGCTTGCCTCTGCCGGTGCGAGTACTACGATGCTTTGAAACTGATCCCTCTACTTGTTGATCATTGTTCCATGCAGCGGACTTCGCCAGAATTGTCTCGAGATCAGATTCAGTGAACCCGCTCGGTGCCAATCCTTCACAGTGTCGACTGAAGAACATCCGCGAGACGGGGGCGACAGGCTGCATGCGCCTTGGCCCGGCCTTTGATCCAGGTAGCCTAATGCTATGACGCCGGTTGCGAGCAAATGCCGCCGCGGAGAAGCCGATGGAGAGACTGTATTGCTTCAGGTACTCGCTAGGCTGACAGGGCGGGGTACCGACGAAAATCTCATTATGCCAGCTCAGGACAACTTCCATGTCAGCCCAGTGTCTCGTCAGTAACCCTTCCTGCCGCAGGGCGTTGTAGAAATGGGCGGCGTACATAATCGCCCCCCATGTGCCCTGAAAAGCCATGGCGAAGTCTTGGAAGCGAGCCTTGACATAGTATATCAGAATCCCACAAAACAACGGGTGCCACTTCATGAGTTTGAAGCACTCAGACGGCCTCCAGACGTGGTACCTCTCCTTTGCGGTCTGCGTGAAGTCGGAATCCACCCACGCGGAGATGAACTCGAGAAAACGCTTGATCCGTGCGTCATACTGCTCGGGCCATGACACAATGCGGAGGTGAGCAAAGAATTCCTGGTTCAGCTCGAGCGAGCTTTGCATGCATTTCGCGGTGTTGGTGAGATCCGCAAACCCACTTTCCACATTCCCCCCAAGGCAATGGTGAATGTCCAGAAAGATTTGGCATGCGAACACCAGCCAGAGCGGAACCTGGTGCGTATCGAACATCCTGCGTATCCCCCGCGTGATTTCGTCTTCGTGTGGCTCCGGCTGTGGGAGGAGGAGATGCAGATACACGAATTCGGAGAGTACCTCGTTCATGACCTTGTTGTCCTCCTCAAATCTGTCCCGTGCACTTTTCCGCGCCCAGTCGCTCGCCCTGTCGCAGGTGGGAAAGGACTTTTCTCTGCATGGGAGAAAGCTATGTTTGTCGACGAGAGGATGGAACGAGTTCAGGTAGACAAAGGTGGGTATAAACAGTGACTCGGCAATGTTGTGGGTTCGGAAGTTAAGAGGGTCTCCGGACCGCTCCCGGTGCATCGGATCCTCGCCGACCATGTCACAAATCCCCTCATAGAGACAGATCAACAGCGCGGTCGACCCTCCATGTTCGTTCAGCAGGCCCTGGATTTCCTCCTCCAGATGTCGGGCGAAGTCGATGGCACAGTTTGTCATGAGGGACACCGCCACCAGGTCGAACGTACGCAGTTTGTACCCATTCCAAGTCCGTGCGATGACGGCTCGAATCTTTCTCAGGTCCTGAAGTAGGAGGCTAAATGCGAAGAATACCTCTTCGTAGTCGTGGAGACGCTCGGCCTCGTAGTTGACCTCTGGCTTTCCGGTTGCTGGGGCGGGAATGGTAACATCCGGCGCTTGCAAAAACGCCTCGGATGGCTCATGAACTTCTAAGCCTTCAAACCGGTTCGCCAGGTTGTCAGCCTTGTGGTCTATGAAGCTGTCAGCCGAGGACTCTTTGACATTTTTATCTGACATTCGAGGCTGTAGAGCCTGCCGGACATGTTCTAGAATCCCGATGAAATACTCGTGTCGGTCGGAGGATTCTCGCGATTCGAGGTTTGTTGAGAGCTTGGCCCGGGCCTTGTTGCCATGCTCGCGTCGCACTGAGATGGCTCGGTCAAGGACCGTCACAAAGCTTGCTGGCACGCGGATCACCGGCTTGGTTGATGCAGCGATATATTCTGCGAGGTCGACGAAATCCTTCAAGGCGAGAATGTGTGTAGCAATCTGGGATGTTGTCGATTGAGAGCCAGTGGATGCAGCTTTGGTGGCAGCCTCGCGAGCCAACTTCCTTGCTTTTCCTTTGAGACGCTTAGAAGGACCGGGGGTTGCAGCCGAGGGTGGATTGTTGGTTGTAGAGGTTGTATTGGCTGTGGCTCCGAGGTTATCCACAGGATAGCCACAGCTCTTGGCAGTAGCGACGAGCCATGTCGCTACAGTGTCGGTGTCCGCTTTGTACTGCAGATAACTGCTTTTCATGAAATTGAAAGCCATTTCTGAAGTTGTTTCTTGTCTCTTTTGCTGCAGACAAAAATTTCATCATGCATGATGGATAGTGATAAGTGATGAGTATGTGTTAGTGGAATTGTACTTCCTGTTAATGTAAACATAGATCCGTGAAAGCGGTGTATACTATTCTGCCGGAGAATATCAACAGGCGGTAAGCGGTGACCGGCGGTGACCAGCGGTTGACACGCAGCGCCAAGGAGTGAATAAATAATCCAAGGCACGGGTGCCTCAGGATACAAGGCCCCAGGCACCAGCACACCCGCGGAGATCTTCGGTCGCGCAGCTCCATTTCATCCTCCAACTACTTTCTTCCTTGGTGCAATACCAGTCTTCTTCAACTTCATCCAACTTCAACACAAACACTGCCACCATGCCACGCGCCGTCCGAGGTAGTAGTCATCACCTCTTCGGTAGCCAGCTCTCACTTCCCAGCTAATCACCCCATCCTCACAGGAGTCCTCATCGAATGCGACCCGTCCGTGAAAGCCATCATCCTGAAATATGACGAAGAGCGCCACGACTACATCGTCGAAGACCTCGATGACGATCGCCACCTTGTGATCAAAGAGAGTCAGCTCCAGAACCTCAAAATCCGACTGGGAAAGGTAGAAGATGTTCTCGGTTTTGTGTCGACCTGTCATACTGATGGTCCTAGGAACTCGACGATAAGGTCATGCAGCCGGAGGAATCGGAGTCGGAGTGATCGTCCACCTGTTTGTACTCGGATATTGAATTGGCGCTTGCGGCTGGTTTGTGATGGTGTGGGGGCGGGCATGCTAGGAGGGGAGGCTCGGTTGGGCTTAAGGGGTCCAGTTAGCATCCCACGCCCGATCCTTGTGCTGTGGTGCTTGTCGGAACCAGGATCATCGCGATGCCTACATCGGAAGCAAATAAGGGGATGGCAGTAATCGATATGGGAACTATATACGGTCGGCTCCCTCCACTGGCAGGAACCGGGCACCCGTGAGAGACACCAAGTCTCAGAGCCAGGCTGCACACGAACTCACAGCAGCTGGCACTGTTGACTGTCACTTGGATCGCGATGCTTGAAAAGGTCCAGTCTCGCTTACGTCGGTCCCAATCGGGGACAGCTATCTGTGACGGGGGGAACCTCCGCCATCACCATCGAAGCATTGATCCTTACCTCGGGGTTTTTCCTCAATTTATGATTACTCGGAAGAAGATTCAAATGAGTGGAACAACAAATTGGACAAGTCTCTAGTCATACTGCTAGCTGAATCCTTATCGCCGAGTACCTGATGGACTTGCATTTGCTGGTAGTCTCCTTTGGACAATTGACGCCTGGAATGATCAGCCGATATCGCGAGTTTTACCCGAAAGACCCCCCGTCTATTCATATTCAGCGTTGGCGGTTCATAGCTCAGTGTTAGGAATTCATAAATCGCAAGCTGGCAGACGCCATAGATATAACAGCTTCCATTCGTACTCCGAAGCTTGTCCGACATACTTGCACAGTAGTCGACCCACAAAGTGGAAACATCCAATCACGAAATGATGAAGGTTTTTATGATATGCCAATCTATCAATGCTGACAGCTGTCGGGAGTCTGTTGATCGCTTGACAGAAACGCGGAGCCACGCTAGAGAGTGTGATATGCCTGTCCGACCCTATGCCGAAAGCTTAGCCTCATTCGCTGTATCTACTGAGGCATTCCGGATCTACGTACTACCTCAGGTAGTGTTCGATCACCTCGTGCTGCATCCATATGCACCCGAGAAACAAACCTCCTGAAACTTTTGAGATGGCGATCTCGTTAACGAAAGAGTGGAGGAATGACATATCGTATAATGTAGGTAAGTCACTGTGTACATCGCAGTCTATAGTCTAACTCGATATCACGAACCTTGTGGCACCACGAAGCCGGCCCGACTACTACCCAATAAGCCAACCGCTAAAGCAGTGGTAATCACCTCAAGCACCAACCACGATAAGCCCGGCGATCCGATAGCGGCACGCCGTCGTGCGCCCACTTTACCCCACCGCACGCATATCACCACGCGGCGTATACAAAAACCCCAACCCCACACCCCACCCTCAAACGATTTCTCTCATCATCACCAAGCCAAAACCCCCAACTCCAATCCTCCTCTTACGCAATCACCGGCACAGAATCACACGAGAAAATGACAACCCCGGAGGAAACCCAGCGCGCGACCTCCCTCCAAGACGCTCAAGACAAAGCCCTCACGCTCTTCGCAGCCATCGAACCCCTCATCGTGCCCGGCATCACCGAAAAGGCCCTGAGCGACAGCATCCACCGCCTAGGCGCGGAGCACCACAACGTCCGCACACACTGGCACAAGCGCCTCGTGCGCAGTGGCCCCAACACCCTGCGGCCCTTCGCCGACAACCCGCCCGACCGGACCCTGCTCGCCGACGACATCCTCGTCATCGACTTAGGTCCCGTCTTCGAAGAATGGGAGGCGGATTTCGGCCGCACCTACGTGCTAGGCAATGATCCCGCCAAGCTGGCGCTCCGCGATGCGCTAGAAGGGATCTGGGTCGGCGTGAAGGAGGAGTTCGATCGACGGCCTGAGATCACAGGGGCGGAGTTGTACGCGATTGCCGAGCAAAGGGTCCAGGAGGCCGGGGAAAGGGAGGGGTGGGGGTGGGTGTTCGGGGCGGAGATCGCGGGCCATATTGTCGGCAGCTTTCCGCATGAGCGCATCCCGAACGACCGCATCAGTTTGTATATCACTCCCGGCAATGGGGAGAGGATGCGGGGAAAGGGGAAGGGTGGGTGGGAGAGGCATTGGATTTTGGAGATTCATGTGCACGACAAGGAGCGCGGGTTCGGGGGGTTTTGTGAACGGTTGTTGACCGTTGGCTGAAACTTGGTGGGTAGAATTTGTGTGCTTGGGTGGTTGGTATACTATAGATAAAATGGATGAATGAACGGATATATGGAATGAGTCTACTTACATTGTACACTTGCATTGTATTTTCCATGAAGGGAAAAATAACTCACCAGGAAGAAAGGCGACGGTAACTCAACCTGAACCATCCTGTCGCAACTGAAAGTCCCGACGAATGCCCGTCACCGACGGCGTCAAATACGCTGGAATTGGGCCGTGCCCCGTAAAGGTGTGGTCGGTGCACGGATCGACATTCAATCCCGGGCCAGGCGGGAACAGTCCCATCAGGTCGAGCTCGTCGAACATCTCCCGAAACTCCGCCTTGACCGCATCCGAGAACCCATCCCGATCGTAGAACCAGAGGGCCTCGCGGAACAGGCTCAGGATGGTGCTGTATGGCTTGATCATGTTGCGAGGGTGGAGGTCGACCTGGGAGTCCCCATTCTGGTACGCGGACGGGTGGTCGTTGTACCAGAACATGGCGATGTGCTTCAGCTCGGCGTGCCAGTAGGCCTGCGGCACGCCGGCGCGCGTCGCCAGGTCGCGGCTCAGGTTGATGAGTACCGTCTCCGCCCACGTCCGCTGCGTGTAGGTGACCACGGGGCAGTTCCAGAGCCGGCAGATGATGGGCTCGCGCGATTCCATGTAGCAGTAGCTGTTTTCGAGCTCGGTTCGGCGAGGCGGGGTGGAGAAGAACCAGAAGAGGTCCTCCCGCGGGTAGAGGAGGATCGTCAGGCCGTGGGCATTGTTGGGAGCGCCCGCACTGCCTGGCGGGGGGAAGGAAGGGAGATCCTCATCAAGATCCATTGCATCCGGGTCCTGTGGCTGGGTCAGTTGTGTCTGGTCCACCTCCATCGCATCGGGGTTCTGTTGCTGGCCTTGAGCGCCCGCATCGGCTGGCAGAGCCGCGTGGTAATGATCCGCAGAGCTGGGGATCTGGGCCAGTGAGCGGGTCAGCTGGCAGTCGACTCCGTACGGGCATGCAACCAGTCCATGGCGAGTAAGTACTTCGCAGGCCTGGTCGATGAGGTCTTCGGAAATGAGAAACTTGACGGGCATGTTCGTGTGGCGGTTAGTGCTCACCAGCCAATACAGTTCGGCGACGGGGGTGTGAAAATAGGCATACGGAACGCTCGCCTCTTCAAACCACTTCACCACATTGTCGTCGGGGGACAGGACCTTAAGTGGAGTTGCCATGTTGTGGTCTGAATGCTTATGATGTGTTTATGGTAAGTTCCAACTTCAGAATGAGCGTGCGCTTTCTCTGCGAGAAAGCAGCCTGTCTTGCTTTTATAGATCTGGTGACAAGGTCCCAAGCGATGATCTCCGCTAGGCTCCTGTAGATTTCGGAACTTTGCTTCATTTTTGAAAGTGCTCTTTGTCATATTCAGTAGCATGTTGCTATAGCAGTTCTCATAGTAGGTTTCCATCCATTGATCCATTGATAGCAGATAGATTAGAAGAAAGAAAACTTTGCGCTGTCAGCATCACTGCAACAGTCGTTCCTCCAAGAATCAAGTACCTTACTAGCCAGAGAGAAAGAACATCCAAACAAAACAACCACCTTCCTTAGATACTGGCTCTTAGCATAGATCCAACCCTATCCAAGTGCAATGCTTGGCATCACTCTCAGGGCTGACCCTCAATATCCAACCGACTGCTAAACATCCTCCCCACAACCAATTTCAATTGCCATCCCACCCACACGCTCAACACCAATGAAAATAGCTCAAACCTCGGGTACAGCTCGTACCCTGAGGTAATGCGCCCTCCGTCCTTCTGCAAGGTGTCACCTGGCCCCGTGCCGCACCAATCCCGCCTCCGCATTCACTGCAATCACCCACGGTTCGCCTCTTGAATCAACCGCATTGATCGCACCACGACGTCATGCAATCCGTTGCATCTTCATTGTTTCGATTTCCCCGCCTTACTTAAATCCCATCCCAACCCCAGATTCTGCACGACTGTATTTCAACCCATCCAATGCAGCCTTGGTATACTCCCTGAACAATCATCCATCAACCACAACCCCCCAAATTCTCAGAAAAATGGAATCCAACCCCCGCAAGCTCTCCGGATCCTACCACCTCACCGGCGCGGACATCGTCGAATCGATCGACGATCTCGGCTCGGATGGGCGATGGGAGGAGCTGACCGCCAAGCGCGCGGCCCACCAGACCGCCGCCGCCGACATGCCGCAGGGCAGCGAGCGCACCGGCTTCAGCAGTAATAAGGTGCCCGACCGGGCGCAGTCGTTCCGGCCGTACGACCCGAAGGGTGCGATGGGTATGCTTGTCTGTCTGCTGTCATATGGAAACTTTTGCTAATATGGGTGGTCGCGATAGGCACCGAGCAGAGCGAGGATATTCATCCTCATGAGTAAAGCCGCTGGTGGCCGGCGGAGCCCCCGCGTTACGGGGGCTATATGTGCGTCTGGCATAGGGCTCTACAGCTTCCATGCAGGCGGAGGTGCTGGTTTGGGAAATTCATGATTGATGATGTAGTATATGTGCGATGCGTGTAGTCAGTTCGGGCAATGATATGTGAATGCTATTCGAATTCTGAGTTGTGTTTCGCCTGTTGGGTATCGTTCATTGTGCTCGGAAAACCACTTGGTGAATCTCCTGATGCATCCCGCATCCGCCCTACGGAATGCTCTCGGTCATACGACAAACACAATACACTAAGACCCCACTACAACATCAACCTTTTAGCAGATCATACTCCACCTGCTCCCTAATCAACTTACACGATCCCCTTACCTTACACATCTAGACCCCATCCTTTGTCAACCCCAGGGCGTAGACCGGGAACCGATTCCCCAAAGCAGACTAGGGTAACCCTACTTTCCCCGCGGTAAACTCCACACGGGGGTGGAGCAATCCTCGCACCGTCCCTCCGAAACGGGCCAAATCTTCCGAGACGCCGGAAAACTCCTACCACCGCCCACGAAAACGAGGGCGAGTATATAACCGCGCGCTTGAGGCTGGATTCTTACTCCGTGCAGCTCACGATATCTTCGCCAGCACAGCATACCATTACCCTGTTAGTCCTCAATTGCATTCATTGAGCTTCAACCAACCTAGCACAAAACCATCACCACCACCCACCACCACCATCAAGTTCAGCCCAAGCACCGAAAAGAAATAAGAACATGTCCCTCATCATCCTCGGAGGCGGCATCATCGGCCTCTCGACGGCCTACTACGCCTCGCTCGCCGACCCGACCCGCAAAATCCAGATCGTCGACTCGGCCTCGGCCCTCTTCCAGTCCGCCTCAGGCTTCTCGGGCGGCTTCATCGCCAAGGACTGGTTCTCGGAGGATGTCACCTCGCTCGCCGACCTCTCCTTCCGCCTGCACCAGTCTCTGGCGGATGCGCACGACGGCCGCAAGAAATGGGGCTACAGCGCTAGCCAGGCGTTCGGCGTGACGATGGACGAGCTCGACGCGCACGGCCGGAAGACCGGCGGGAAGGTGCGCGGGGAGGATTGGTTGCTGTCGGGCACGAGTCGCGCGGAGGTCGCGAAGCAGTTTTCCCCGTCTTCGGGCGTCAACAGTAAGGCGAAAGGGGAGAGGGATAGGCGGTTGGATGGCAAGGGCACGCCGACGTGGATGAATCGCCCAGCGGAGTGCGTGGTGGAGGAGATCTCGAGTGACGCGGGGTGCGCGCAGGTCGACCCCAAGGCGCTGGTGGAATGGTTGCTCGCGCAGTGTCGGGAGCGCCGGGTGGAGATTCTGCTGAATACCCGCGCCACGGGGTTCAAGGTGGACCACGAGGGCCGGATCGAGGCGGTGACGGCTGAGCAGCGCATGTCGGTGCACAGCACCCCCGTCGAGATCGCGTTGCCCTGCAAGGATGTCGTCATTGCCGCCGGGTGCTGGACCCCCCGCGTGTTCCAGACGCTATTCAAGCGCAAGATGGCGGTGGGGATCAATGGGCTCGCCGGGTATAGTGTCATCGTGCGCTCGCCGCGGTATACCCGCTCCGTGGCGCAGAAGGACCATTCGATTTTCTGCGCCCCCGGCCCGCAGTGGGAATTTGCTCCGGAGATGCTCGGCAGGGTGAACCATGAGGGAGTTCCCGAGATTTACATCGCGGGGCTGAATAGTGATACGATGCCGTTGCCGGAGGTGGCGGGCGAGATTCCGAAGTTGCGGGATCAGAAGCAGGTGGAGCGGTTGCGGGAGGTGGCCCGGCTGTTAACAGGCAGTGATGCTTCGACGAAGAGTGATTTGGAGATTGTGAGTGAGGGCTTGTGTTTCAGGCCGGTTTCGACGACAGGCTCTCCAATTATCTCGCCAGTCACGGGGGCTGTGAGCAGCGCTGGAGGCAAGGTGTACGTGGCCAGCGGACACGGCCCGTGGGGAATCACTCTGGCCTTGGGAACGGGCCAGGTCGTTTCCGAGCTCTTGACCGGCAAGACCCCCAGTGCTGATATCAGTAAGCTGGCGCTGAAGCAGGATGTTTCCTTGCTGAGGAGTCAGCTGTAAATCTTTGGTGTCTGTCTTATTAGCGTGTTTTGTTTGTACTGTCTTAGTTCTAGACCCTTTTGCACTACGACTGTACTCCAGCGCTTGACCAGGGTCGCGCTGATTTATGATAGAATATCATGGATATTGAAATGTGATGCACGTCGCGCAATATTCTTAGGCCTAATCGGTGGAGCAAGTCGTGTTCGAAAGAAGGTGAATGTACAATAGAACTTGGAGTCCCCGGAGAATCAAACAATCGGCCGGGTTGGAATATCGATAAATCCCCGCGTTGAGTATGATAAGGGAGCGCCACGGAGACCTGTTGGCAGGGCTAAAAATACTAGTGTCACTGCGACCTATGTTTCGGGAAGCAGAAGGTATCCCGAAAGAATATTCACTGGCCGGCGATAGTTGCAATTAGATGACTAGTCGGCCTTGCCAGTTTCTTTTTGCACAAAAACCTCAAGTAGTGAATTCTGAGAATTAAGTGCGCATCAATCGGACTGCCTGGTTCCGTAAAGAGTTATATCATTCAATGATGTGATTATTTACAAGGGTCCTATATTTGACATCCTGAAACGCGTGGCAACCGAGGCACATCCTCAGAGCATTTGATGATCAAGCCCTAGATTAAGAGCTGACCTGGTCGAGTTGAGAAACTGAAGCAGGTCAGACCTAGAAGTCAAAGCACCTACTACGATGCACTGCGAACCGAGGGTGTGACCGTCTATGGGTTGCTGAGATCCACACAATCCTGGAACTATGGGCATGGGCTCGGACTCCGATAATAGCAATGGCCACCTGTCATCCTCTCCTCGTCACTCCGGGGGCTCACCCAGATAACGAAGTCGCACAAACTGGATAGACCCTTATTCATAGATTTGCAACGGCACCAGCCCTAATCGCAACCCCCGACCGAGTTAAAAGGAGCATTCCTTCCCAGGGACGATGCCCACTACCCTCTGACATATCACCACGCCTCACATTACAATACTGCCTCACAGCACGAACACCCTCAAATAACAATGCCGACTTCCCTGATCACCGGTGGCACAGGCTTCATTGGTCTGCACGTCGTCAAACTCCTCCTCGAGGAGGGAGAAACCGTCCACACCACCGTCCGTAGTCTCAAGAATGCCGCCAAATGCAAGCCGCTTCTCGATCTCCAAGCCCAGTATCCAGGCAGACTATCCCTTTTCGAAGCTGATCTTCTCCGTCATGGCTCCTTCCGCCCCGCGATGGAGGGCTGCAGCGTTGTCTACCACATCGCATCGCCATTTCTGGCACCTCCACAGATCAAAAACGGAGTCAAGGAATGCGTCGAGCCCGCTGTGCAGGGTACTCGCAATGTGCTGGAGTCGGTAAACCAATGCGAGAACGTGCACCGCGTTGTCCTGACCTCTTCAAGTAAGCCAGCCAGCCCCGTTACCTTGCCTATCTGCCATCTAACACGCAGTAAAACTCGGCAGTCGCAGCAATGTACAGCGACAGCATCGAAATCACCCAGATGAAAGATAGCACCCTCACTGAAGCCTACTGGAACGGCACCGCCACCGAGACCAACAACCCCTACCACTACTCCAAGGTCGCCGCCGAACGGGAAGCCTGGAAGCTGCACGAGGGCCAGCTCCACAAACGATGGGATCTCGTCGTCATCAACCCAGGCCTTACCCTGGGACCCCCCCTCACCACAGAGTCCACCTCGGGTAGCTTGTTCACAATCGAAAACATCTTCTCCGGCCAGAACAGACAAGGCACACCCGAGCTGTACTACCCCGTCGTCGACGTGCGGGACGTCGCAGCAGCCCACGTCAAGGCCGGGACGAGCAAGACGGCCAACGGTCGGTATCTGATTGCGGGCGATCGCACGATGGGGTTGTTGGAGATGGCAGAGATCGTGCGGCCGATCCATAAAGATCCCAAAGTGCTGCCCACGCGGAATCTGCCGAAGCTCATGATGTATCTGGCGGGGCCGTTTATCGGGGTGTCGCGAAGCTGGGTTTCGAGAAATATCGGGATTGATTTCAAGGTGGATAATGGTCGTAGTGTGAGAGAGCTGGAAATGAAGTATTTGCCCGTTGAGCAGGTGGTCAAGGATCAGTATGAGGCGTGGGTGAGGATGAAGGGGCAGCATTAGGGCCAGCCTCTAAGTGTGGTATCGCTTAGGAGAATATCATTCCCTTCTCAGTGAATATGCACGAACTCTTAAGAGAATTCCAGGAAGAGATTTATACTCGCTACGCTCTATGCCCATATAGCTCCATCAAGGGAAAGGGGGAATCATGCCGGCGTCAAGCACACCCTGGTCCCGTTGCGCGAACACACCGTCAGCGTCAACGACTCCTCCCAAGGGCCCGGATCCCGACTCTCCAGCCCCTCAAACTCCTGCGCCAGACGCACCGTCACATATGTCACTTCCGTCAACGCGTACTGCTGCCCGATGCAGATCCGCGGTCCCCCGTTGAACGGCAGGTACTCCCATCGCGGCTGCAGCCGCCCATCCTCCCACCGTTCCGGCCGGTAGACCTCCGCGTCGTCACCGTAGAAGTCCTTCCGCCGATGCATGGCGTACACGTTATACGCGACAATTGTATCCTTGGGCACGAAGACCGGCGAGAGCCCATCCTTACCACCTCCAACCGGCAAGACCGTATCCCTTACCGCGACGCGATCGTTCATCGGGACGACGGGGTGGAATCGGAGCGCTAGCATCACAAGACATCAGCATCAGATCACCACTGCTGACGACCCACCAGGAAGGAAGAACACTCACACTCATTAACACAACACCTCAAATACCTCAGCCCCCTCAGCTCCTCATACGAGGGCAATCGCCCCTCCAACTTTGTCACCACCTCCTGCCGCAACTTCGCCCAGACCTCGGGACGTTTCGCCAGCATAAAGAACATGTTACTCAGCAGACTGGCCGTCGTATCCCTCCCCGCGAGAAGCACGTTCATCAACTCATCCAATATCCGGCGCTTATCACCCGTCCGTGACGCCAACTCATGCGAGAAGATATACTTCTCGTTCTTCCTGCCACCACCGCCACCACCGCCACCACCGCCATCCTGAACAGCCCGAACAGCCTCCTCAACAAACGGCATGGCGAACTCCCGACAAACGCGATTACACCGCTCCGCTTTCTTATCGTAGTAGAACCGCCCAAACGGCCCCAGAATCGCGCGCACCGTCATCGCCTCCTGGGCATAGTTGAACGCCTCCGCGAAATCCAACTCGCTGCGCTGCATCTTCAGACTGCCGACCGACTGCCCGAACAAAAAGTCCGTGGCCGAGTCGATCGTGTACCGGAAGAACAAGTCCTGAAGGTCGACGGCCGTAGCCCCGTCGCGGGGGACATGCGCTAGCAGGGAGGGGATCAGCGATTCGAAGGCGGCGAGGTCGGCGACCTGGTCCTTTGTGAAATTCGGGCGGATGAGCGCGCGCGAGGCGGCCCAGTGCGCGCCGTCGGTGTCAAAGATCCCTTCCCCCAGTAAGGGCTGGAAAATTGGGAGGCGGTGGGCCAGGCCGTAGTCTTTGAAGCGGGTGGAGAGGATCGTTTTGATGTTCTCGGGCTCGATGGTGACGATTGTGTATTTCAGGAGGCGGCGCGAGGCGAATGTGTTTCCGTGGAGCTGGAAGCGCTGGGCGATGGATTCCAGCGCTTTGTGGCGTTTCGCGGTCGTGATGCCTCGGTAGATCTCGTCCAGGCCGAGGATGGGGTCTTTGTTGCTGTAGTGGGTGATGGGTTGGCAGCCGTGCTGGTGGGCGATTTGGCGGCGGGTGTGCGTGCGGTGGAGGCGGGTGAGGAGAAGGATGCTGGTCAGGGTGAGGGTGAGAAGGAGGAGGGCTAGCCGGGTAGGCGGGAGGTTGAGGAGGGGCTCCATGTTGGCTTTGGGATGATGCCAAGGGGAGGAGGGGGAAATGGTGCTGGGCAGATGAGAGGGTGGCAGTACTTATCCCGATGACTAGAGCAGGGCCCGGAGAGTATTACTGTCTCAACTGGTGCTCATGCAGGGGGAGTCAGTTGATACTACGAGGATATGCAGGGATTTGGATGTTGAGTTTTAACCTGGACCAGGATGCAGGGCACTGAGGTGAAATGAGATTGACCACGCAAAGGCTACACTCAGACACAATAGGCTTTTGCTGAACGTCCAGCCCAAGCAATTAGGTAAGTTCAGATCATTACTACTTGCGGGTATGGCTTTGACATGTGCCAGGGTTGGCTATTAGTACCTGGATAAATCATTATCAAGTGCTTTCGTAGGGATCAAGAGAGGCCGCCTCTTGGTCCACATTCAAATATAATTCCTTGGGAAATATACAAGTGAAGGTTCAGTTGGAAAGGTATGTTACGGGAAATATTTTATTAAAGTCTCGGGATCGAACGTCCAGTGTTTTCTTGGCAGATCAGCTGCGTTCAAAATGTGTAACATGAGATACTGAACAGGGTGAATTGCATTCTCCATTGGCAGAGACTATCTTGTCGCCCGAATGTGACACATTGGGCCAACTGTGAAGACGTCGAGATCATAACAGCAAGGCCATCTAGCATTTCAGTGAGGAAACCCCACTCTACCAACCAGTAGCCTATTAGAGGATTGTGGTGACTGTGATAAGCACAGATACTCATGATGCGAGCCGGCACCTGCAAGTATAAACTACTTGAAAGCTCTTGGCCGAAGCATTGAATTTGTGAGAGTCAGGGCAAGTAAAGAACTAATATTGGTACTAATATTGGTATAAGCCATTCAATCAGAACTAGTAGCAAAATACAATGGCCCAAGCAAGGGCAAGGTGAGATCGTCAATCCTGCTCCCATTCGCGCAGCAAGTCGACAATCTCATCCCTTTCAGGCGCCCATCTGTTATTCAGGGCATAGTCCAGTGCCGTAGCCCCGTTCGAGTTTCCCATGTTGAGATCCGCCCCGCGTTGGAGAAGCTGAAGAATCAGTTCTTTGTCAATGCGGTTTTGAGAGACAGCTATCATGAGGGGTGTCGCCCCAAACCCGCTATAGGCATTGACGTCCGCTCCGTTGTCAAGAAGAAGAGTCGCGACGTCAGCACGTTGAAGACGGGCTGCTATCATCAGAGGAGTTTCCCTGTAAATGCCGGTAGAGCTGTGTTCCACGTCGGCTCCCCTTTCAAGAAGCAAGGCAACCAAGTCCCGCGAACCCGACCAGACCGCATGCATCAACGCCGTCCTTCCCACGTTATCGGTAGCATCTACGTCTGCTCCACGGTCCAGCAGCATGCGAACTACCTCCTCCTGCTTCTGCTTGACGGCATACATCAAAGGGGTTCTCCCGTCTCTAGCTACATTCGTGTCTGCACCACTTTCAAGGAGCATACGAACCACTTCCTCCCCGCACAACTGATTGATCGCGAGGGTGAGTGCTGTCTCCTTACCGTCGTGAGTCACAGCGTCAGGGTCCGCCCCTTCATCTAGTAAGCGAGAAACAAGGGCGCAATTGCCTGAAGCGATGCTCAGCAATAAGGGCTTATGGAACCCTTCATTGACGTCGGCTCCATGCGCCAAAAGGACTTCAACCGCCACATCCCCATGCGTCAATATGGCATATGAGAGCGCCGTACGTCCGTTGCACAACATGTCTATCCCTGCTCCGTATGCGAGAAGTAGCTCCACGCAGGATGCACTCGGATGTCTTGCAGCTAGCATCAGCGCCGTCTCACCCCACGGATCCGTCGCGTTAACTTCTGCGCCGCACTCGAGCAGAAATCTGATCCCCTGCTCACTGCCACAATAGGCAGCGTAATGTAAGGCTGTTCGGCCCCACCTCGAGATCACCGTGTTAATTTGCCGGCCGGATGGCGACAGAACACGGGCGATTCCGAGGTGACCGTTTCCAACAGCGAGTGCGTAGGCAAGATGTGTCACATTGGCGCCATCGGCCATAGTCAACCGATCGGAGCGATCGTTGGACAGATCATACTCGTCTATGCCATAAGGACAAATGTTGTCATCGGGGTGATTTCGGTCGAAGCTATGTTCGGGGTAGGGCACTTGGTAATAATCAAAGAAGAAGTTCTTGGCCTCTTCACATAACTGGCGCCGAATTTTCAGGATCACGCTCATGTTATCATATCCCGGGTCACCCATCGGGTCATATTCCACTGCTCGATTAGCGGTCAAGAAGTTGCCATTATGAGCGGCCGAAAGCAACACTCCAATCCAGTTCTGCTCGTACTTGTACAGAAAGAAATTCCATCGCGTGTGTAGCGGTCGACAGGTCCGCACGAGTGCGTTCAAGGCAGATGGCCACCACCCTGATTGCTCTAGGATGAGCCACATTAGCTCCGGCGGGATATCTGTAAGCTTTACCATTATGATGAATGGGAGCCTTTCTTGATAGTGATCGACAATGTTTGAATGTAGAGCTCGGTAGAGATCGGTGCGATCTTATATCGAGGCGGATCGAGAACCTATAAAGGCCAATTCACTTGTCTTGTCTTGCAGCTGGAGACTGTGTTGAGTAGCCTTGGGGAAGTGGTATCAGACTCGATGAGGTGACTCACTTGCAAGTTCTTTACCTTCCGTCGATGACGATGTTTATATCCAACATGGATGCCATTCTTCTGTATTAGAGCACTATATATATTCGTCTGTATGTACCTTCCATGACCACTGCCGTCCGCACCATGCTTTGTAGTTATACACTTTGTATCTAAGATAAATTCTCCCTCTGAGGTACCTCTACGCTTTGTGTCTGTGCGCTTTGTATCTATAAGCTTTGTGTCTAGGATAAAATCTCCCTTCGATGCATCTATGCGCTTTGTATCGAAAATTTACTCTTCATTTGACTCATCCGCATGGTGTAGGTGGAGTACAAGCAGGGGGCTGGGGTAGTTCCTTCTTCTCGCCATTTTCGGATTTTAACATCAGATACGATCAGATTCGCAGCTCAATCGAATGGTAAGGCTTCCAATACCACCTCTGGCTACAAATGACAAGTTGTTGATGCGTTTCAAAAGTCTAAACCAATGGTCCCGAAATACTACCCAACCCCCCGGCCAGTGAATCACGACTAAAGAGAGAGGAGAGAATTATAGACTTACTACCATTACCCAAAGAGAAGCTTGTTGCAGAGGACTAATAAGTCACCGCTCTCCTTCGACATATGTGTATGTACTATTTGAGCAGTGTATTCTATGTAGTGTAAGTCTATGATCACAAGTCGGGATCTAAGGTAAAGTCGTGTTTCAGTTAAACCAAAACGTATCCAAGTACCAGGGATGAATTGAAATCGGGAAATTGATAATGATTCATAGTGTTCGCAAGCCACTTCAACGAATCTTATCCAGCTACATTATCAAACTAAAGTTCATACTCTGACACTGCATTTACCTCATCTGAATAAATTTAGAAGTCCCTCAAGAGATAAGATGCAATTGCTAAGTTAGATCATTGCTGATGACTTCGGAACGGGAAAATTGGTTGATCCGGCCTCATTTCAGGCAAAACCTTACGCCTCAGGCACCAAGCCCCTGGAAAAATTACCTTCAATGTTCGAGGCCAAAACAATCTTCTCTTCATTATCGCGATCATCGAAAGTTGGTGGCGCAGTGTCCGTGGGGCCGGTTACGTTCAGTTATCTTCCTCACAGCGGAAAACACAGCGTCAAGCCCCTGACCCCAACAACACAGTCAGACGGCCAGCGTGCGTCCTTAATTGGGAAAAAAATCGATTATGCTGACTTTTGAAGCAGACTTGAAATTGCAACCTACCCCGTGATCACTTCACTGGTGGATAAGAAGTGTCCGCGAGGACTATAATAGTTGTCGTTATAGAAGACTCAGAAGACTCAAACTGCTAGACGCGCCAAATTAAGCCGAACGGGGTGGGTCTTTCGAGAAAAACGACAGCCCGCGCCAAAGACGCTAAGTCATAGAAGTTCTTTCTGATTGCTTCTGCAGGATGCACACTCCGGCCCGTTCATGCAGGTCAGTCACGCTCTTCCGACTGAAGAGCAACCAGGCTTGAACAAGCATCGCGCTTTAGCCTCGAATTCCGGGCGGGCCCATCCGGAAGGGGTTGACACCAATGCTCAAGAAAATTATCCCGTCTACCAGTGCATCCAAATCTATCTGTTGTAGACGCGTGGCAATTAGAAAAATAAAAGCCAATGCGCGATGGAAATTGAGCCATGTGCAGTCCAGTGGCATACCCCATCTCCTGTGGCCTTGCCCTATCTTCCTCCGACGGAGTAACGTTTGTTGGGGGCCGCCCCTGGAGCCCCATTCATTCCACCCCATTGTCAATCCTTCGCCTGAAGCTAAGAGCAATGGGTATAGCTTTCACTTGTCTTCTTTCTTAGTTTGGCCCTGGGATTTGCTTTTCCCCCGCCCTTCCGGAGTGGCTCGTATCACTCGGACTTTTTACGCTAGACCTCCGACGAATTCCCCTCCCGCAAGGGATAAGGGGAAGAATTTCTATAAAAGGATGGCTGATCGCCACTCTTTGTGATATCCCCAGGATCCAGGCAGATCATTCCCTATCCCAACTTCCCCGTTCTTTCTCTTCCACTCACGATGCTCTACACTCGGGAATTGGGGATTGTCGCGGCTCTCGGCCTGGTGGCCCAGGCTGCCCCCGCGCCGATCGAGCGTCGATGTACGTGCTCGTTTCAACCTAGTCTCATTCCACGATGCTAATCCTGTCATAGCTGTCTCCACCACCCTGCTGGACCAGATGGACCTCTTTGCGCAGTATAGCGCGGCCGCTTACTGTTCGACCAACATCGACTCAGCAAGCACGGCGCTCTCCTGCTCTGCTGACAACTGTCCGCTGGTTGTGGCTGCTGCTCCCATTGTCCTCGATGAGTTCAACGAGTAGGTTTTCTGATCGCATATTTAAATTGGCCGAGTTGACTGACAAACCACTTCAGAACTGCCGAGTTCGGCGACACGGCGGGCTTCGTCGCTGTCGACTCGACAAATAAGGCCATTGTTGTCGCCTTCCGTGGCAGCTCCGATCTCTCTAACTGGATCGCCAACATCGACTTCGATCTTACCGATGCAAGCAGCATTTGCACTAGCTGCGAGATTCACAGTGGCTTCTGGAAAGCCTGGGAGACAGTTGCCAGCACTATCGCCTCCAAGGTCGAGGCGGCTGTCACCACCTACTCAGACTACGACCTGGTATTCACCGGCCACAGCTTGGGTGCTGCCCTCGCTGCAATTGGCGCCACTATCCTCCGCAACGACGGATACACCGTTGACCTGGTATGTTCCTAACCCTACCCCACCGACATGAGACTCGTACTAAGTACTGATCATGAATAGTACAACTTCGGCCAACCTCGCATCGGCAACCTCGCCCTGGCCGACTACATCACCGACCAGACCAAGGGCAGCAACTACCGCGTCACCCACACGGACGACATCGTCCCCAAGCTCCCGCCGAAGCTTCTCGGCTACCACCACTTCAGCCCGGAGTACTGGATCACTAGCGACAACGACGTGACGGTCACGACCTCGGACATCACTGAGGTGACTGGAGTGGACTCCACCGCGGGCAACGACGGGACGCTCCTGGACAGTGTCTCCGCCCACAAGTTCTACTTTGAGTACATCAGCGCGTGCGATTAGTTGCTTTGCTGCTCCTGGCAATGTAGACGCTGGCCGCAGTAAATAGGTATAGGGGTAATAGTTAACGCGCTCGCGTCGCATGTACATACATCATATGTCCGATATTATTTGAATGAATTTACGTTACGACATCTGTCTATTATCATTACCACTTTCCCAGCAGAAGAGAAAGTTTTCCAGTGTCAACCGTCCGCCGAAGTACCCCCGACCCACGTTTCGCGGATGTCGCAGATTGATAGCTGGAACCACGGATTGGAGCCTGGTGGGGGACCCACTCTCAATTCTTAACAGTCATAGACTTGAATCGGTTTAACTTAATTGAGGTCTTCGAGAAGAGAAAAAGGGGGTAGGTCCGCGCTTGGTTTTGCCCTTGCCCATAACTTTTGCAGGAATTGTTTCTAAGTTATCAAATGTGTGATCAACTTTCATCGCGAGTCTAACATACTGTACTCCCGCAGTCAAGTGCGCTTAACGCTTGGGCCCCACTCTCGGGAAAGCTCTTGCTATTTGACTGCGCTAAGCTCAGCCGATCTGCAGCTGCAAGCACCAGAGCATATGAAAATACTGTGTATGCCCAAGGCCATCAAGGCACTCCACAATGGTACGATTTGACAATCTCTTAGGGCAACCTGCAGCACGCGCTAGCAAGGGGGATGGAAAGTTAACACGTTAACTAGTCCAGACTAGTCTACAGTCGAACAGAGGGGCACTGCCGGAGATCCGGGCCATTAGCCCTAACGGGCAGCTTCGCCGAGCTCTCGCAAAACCGCCCGCCGTGTTTCTGCACAGTCCGCACCATTAGTTTAATCTACGCATAGTCTAAACAGTGGCCTAATCAGTGTCGATCAGAGGGGTAACGGCCAACACGTGGGAAGTTCTATCAGGACTGATTTGTGGAGAATCTCGGTACTTGCGCTGGGAACCTTGATTTTTGGGGATGGCTCACTTGTCGCGGTTCTTGGCTTGCGAGTAGGCGGTTTTTGAGCCGTGGTGGTGGGCACATGGTTGGATAGATACTTTCAAAGGAAGCAGGATGGATGAAAGCTTGCGCTTTCACATGCTTGGTGAAGTGGGGGGGGACGTGTTTTCCTTTTCGGGATGGCAGCGTGCAGTAGTGGGATATAATCCTTGTGTTAGTACCCCATAGAGATTTTGGAGATAGCTCTGGCCTCGGAGATGGTATTTGAAGGTCAGTTCTGTGCTGGGTCCGTGTTGCATCCGTGCTGTTTATGCGGGGAGATTATATGGCTTGAGTGGGATTGGGAGTTTCCTAACCACTGAAGAGCTTCCGTTGCTTGAAGGGAGTGTCAATAGTGGCAGTAGGAAAATGCAGCTTGAGGAGGGGAGGGAGTCATGAGGGTCCATAAACGCTGGTACCTAAGATATGGAGTACTCAAATGTCTACAAGGTCACTCATTCCTGCTGCCGTTATCAGTTGAGGCTTGTGATTGATGCTGCCTGCATTCGTCCGACGGCCGTCCGCGGGAGCACCGATAACTCTTGCAGCGACAAAGCGGCAAACATCTGGCTTATCATTCAGCAAGGATCATGATAGCGACCATGACCGACTCCTACTGCTCTACTACCGGGATAGCTAAGGATTGGATGCTCCGAAGGAGCTTGTTTGTGAGCCAAGGCATGCGAGGTTCGTACCTGCGTCCGACCGATTGTATGCATAGAACAATCAACACATCTTCAGCAGCGAGTGCGACAATTCCTGGGCACTCGAAGCTCCATCGCCACCTGGCATACTGTGAAATGTGATTGACTCAATCGTCTATTTGCTTCATCAGAGCTCTAGTGGCGGTTATATGTGACTACCTAAATGCTTATTCGAGCCACAGAGCTACTTGTGGTTTTCATCACGACCAGGATGAACTCGAGAGTCGCAGTCGCTACATAGTTCCATGTTCCAATAGCGCAGTTTCGTTGTCCTTATCCATGAAATCTCTTCAAGATGTGCTCATCGTCATTATGAGTGCATCACAGTTCTGCATCAACGGTACTGCTACCGTAGCCAAGTCTATCGATGTCGGAAGAGTGACGCGGATGATTACTCTTGCCACCGCGCTTCGAAGCTATACTTCCCAGCACTCGTTAGCCACGAGGAGACTTTATCTCATGAACTACCAAGTCATCTCATCGCTATAATGACTCTAGACGACGATGGCCATGGCAGAAACTACACCTCACCGGATTTTCTGCATCCCAGAGCTGGTGGAGCAATTCCTCCTCCAGATAGATATGCAGACTTTA
Organism: Aspergillus floridensis; assembly: GCA_012184565.1. NCBI lineage: Eukaryota > Fungi > Ascomycota > Eurotiomycetes > Eurotiales > Aspergillaceae > Aspergillus > Aspergillus floridensis. Next base: position 64,814 of record WOUI01000080.1, read on the forward strand.
CTCGTCTCAACACGAGTATGCTACCTCTGGCACGACCTGATCAAGAATTCGCGAGCCGTCCAAACCGCATTATTCTTCCAACCGGCCGAAAACACCCCCAGAGGGGAGCCACGCACTGCAAACCCTCTTATCATCGAGAAGATCTGGCCCGAATAACTCAGTCGATGCTCGGGTCCATTTCATAAGAAATATTACGAACGCCCAGAGGCCAGTTGGAGAAGAATGCTCCTCCATCAGCCTCCAACGACGAAACTGTGCTTTCTCGACTACGCGAGAAACCAGAGCTACCCCATCACTCCCTTTGAGTCTGGGTATTGGTGCACCTCACGGTGCCCGAGCAACGGGTTTCCTCGTCTGAAAGACCTTCAGGAGGAATTGGAGGCCCACGTGCTGAGGACGTTTGACGAGCGGATGATCTTCGTCGAGGGGTCGCCCTGGTATTCTATTTGTCGTCCGTGGGGTATAATTCAGCCAAGGCCTAGCTTCGATGCGACCGCAGCAGGTACGTGCGAGACGTGTGATCTGGTGACCTTTCGGGATGCTTCACGCGTGGTCGGAGGTGTCTCGGAGTGGGACGGCCAACTGGTCGAAGCCACTGCAGGATCACTTTTTTGGATCGCCTTTCCTACGCTCTTCGTTAGCCTCGAGAAACGCCCACCGGACCTGTCCCTGAAGAACTACCATCACTACGTCGGCTTGGATGAGGTTCCGATCTTTCCTTGGGCGGAGGGTTGGCGACGGTATTATGACACTATCAAACGACGCCACAAGTTTCAGCAGGATGGTTGAAGAGAATCGCGCAAGGAACCTAGTATGGGTGAGGTGTTTGAGGAGATTAAATGCGTCGAAGAATACTTGCTCACAAAAGAGGCAGCGAGTTTGGGACAAATGCTCATTGGTATAGTAGAGGGTATGGTTAGGATTGTTCGTTTTCATCTGGCGTTGTGAGTATCTGGAAGATTTCAATGATTCAGCGCTACTTGAAACTACCTACTCCCGTCATTGCACTTTGATCAGGATGAGAATACTTGGCATAGAGCGCAATGAGGTTGCGGTGGATTCTTTTGTTAGCGAGAGGAACGGTCTGATTACTCGATACGGCGTTGATACGGTCGGTCGTTCATTATGAGTTTATTGCGAAAGAGCAAGACCCAGTACGCACCTTCCACTCTTAACCCTGTTCCCTCATACAGACTAGGTAGTTATTTGAAAATTCAAGTTTCATTGTCTATTGTCCTCAACTACTTCATGTCGCGTTCGTACCTACCCTGATATTGTGGCTATCAGCAAACTGCTTCTCACTTTGCTCTAATCGACAGGATTGTCCGGGGTGACTCTTCTTCACAGGTCATAAGCCTCACCTTCATCCGAGCCGAGTACCAACACTTGAAGCGGTAACTGATAGGCATGTCTGTATGAGAATGGGGGACATGCTGGTGTTTGTCATGTTTGTTGCATTTGTCTTGTTGAGTGTTGGCTCGTGCGCCCTGTTTGGTCTGTTTGACAATCGCTGTTTGTTGTTTGTTTGGCTACACCGCTTCTCTATTCGGCCGACACAACGGAAGTATTCCTTGTTAATGCCTCAGCAGTCAGGTGTCGACTGGACTCTCCGCCCGTTGGCTTTCCCCCTCCGCATCTCCTCTTCCTGACATTCATTCCTCCACTCTCTACCGTATTATCCCCATTTTCAACCCCACCTTCTACTATATTTGACACAAGATTCTTATTTCTTCAACCCTGCTCTTTCCCGCGATATTATTATCGATCTGTTGTGCGATAATCCCCCTTTACCTCCTGATCATGTTCCTACAATGAGTTTCATCCCCCAGTTCGGCAATCTGCCCACCATCCAAACCCGCAAAGCTCTTCTCCTCCTAGATCTACAGAATGACTTTGTGCGATCGAATGGAGCCCTACATGTCCCCAATGCTGCCGAATTTCTAGAGAATATCGCTCAACTGGCCAGCGCCTTTCGCCGGAATGGGGACGTGATATGGGTGCGCTCCTACTACCAGTCCCCGCAACCTCTAATCAGCCCATCGGACGGCCAAGACCTCGTAGTGCTCAATCGACCGGACCAGGACACGCAAGCCAAGCGTATGCCAGAGGATGAATCTGTAGTTAGCGACCGGAAGATGGACGATGGCCACACCATCGATGAGGAGGCTTTCCTTTCAGCCAAGACACCGCGGTGCTGTGTGCCGCAAACGCCTGGAGCGCAATTCCCCGCACCGATCTTCGCGGCCATCGACTCAGAATCAGATACCCTAGTCGTCAAATCGGGGTACTCCGCGCTCAGCGACCACAATCTCATCCTCTCCTTCCGGACCGGGTTTATCACCGAGCTCTACCTCTGCGGGTCGCTATCTAATGTATCCGTCTACGCCACCGCTCTCGACGCCGTGCGACATGGCTTTTCAGTCACTCTGGTCGAGGACTGTCTTGGGTACCGCAGCTTCCCCCGCCATGAGGAGGCGATGCGTCGCATGGCGGACATCTTCGGCGCCAGCGGGATCACCACGCAGGAGCTGCTGGAGGAGCTGGATTGGGAGGAGACCGACGCGATCGCCAGATGTAGCAATCCCCGTCCGGTACGAACAGGAATTCGTGCTGAAATTGAAGGGGTCATGGATGGACTGGGGTTCGGGTCCAAATCCCGATCAGCGGCCAGGGATGAGAGCCCCGAAGCTTTAGTGGGCAGCGGCCGGCGCCGCAGGATTGAAGATCTGATGGCGGAGTTCTCCGATCACGACAATGAGAGCCTGCAGGAGCTCGCTGATATCGCCCGCGCACGAGTGCGAAATGCCTCAGAGGCACAATCTACGGATCCTGGCGCAGTCAAGGCCCGTACACGTGTCCGTCGCACAAAGAGACCGGATGGCAAGGACGAGTCGGGCACGCGCACAGACCCGCGGCGAAGCGAGAAATCGAAGAAACGCGATGTGTACCGGCCGGGTGATGTGATCGGGGAGGGCGACTCCAGGATCATATACGATTTGGAGTTGCCAGAGAAAGCCTTTGAGAAGATCTGGGGTGAGGTGGCTTGGCAAAAGATGTATCATCTTTCTGGGCAGGTCCCGCGGCTGGTGGCGGTTCAGGGGCGTGCGCTGAATGATGGATCAATTCCGATATATCGTCACCCAGCGGACGAGTCGCCGCCACTGCAACCGTTCACTCCTACGGTGGACGAGGTACGGGTGGTGGTTGAGCGTATCCTGGGCCACCCACTTAATCATGCACTTATCCAACTCTATCGGGACGGACAAGACCGGATCTCGGAGCATTCGGACAAGACTCTGGACATTGTGCGGGGCTCTTTCATATGCAATGTCAGCCTTGGTGCTCAACGCATGATGGTGCTGCGAACCAAGGGGAAAGAGTCGGAGGGCACTGCGAGCGGTCGCCTTACGCAACGCATACCTATGCCACACGAGTCATTATTCATTCTTGGGGAGAAGACGAATATGCGGTGGTTGCACGGCATTCGCCCCGATAAGCGGGCCACGGACGAGAAGTCTTCCGAGGAGCGAGCGTATGGCGGACAGCGGATCTCCCTTACTTTTCGTCACATTGGCACCTATCTCAACCCAACTGGAGACGCGATCTGGGGCCAAGGTGCAGTGTCCAAGACCCAGGACCGTGCCCATGCAGTGATCCACGGGCACCCAGCGGAAACCGAGCGCTTGATTCGAGCGTTCGGACAGGAAAACCACGCGACCGAATTTGACTGGGACGGGGTCTACGGCGCAGGCTTTGATGTTGTCAACTTTATTACGGCCACGACCGCTAAGCTTGTGGTCGGACCGGACGCCGTGGCTAATCTCCGGGTGCGTTTGTGTCTGGGCGAGAACGGACTTCGCTACGATGCGACCACTGCAACGGGCGCTGAGACCATGGATCTGCCGCTTTACATTGGTCATGGAGCTGAGCTTGCTAGCGATTCCAACATCCTGGCATATTTTGCCACTCACGCCGCGGAGCTCGTGCACCCGGGCGTGGCAGCTTTGCACGGGGGGAGCCTCCTGGTCGAGATTGACCAACTCCTAGCCACCTGGCGCAATCAGATGGACCGATCGGGGAGCGTCGAGTCTCTGAGTAGGTGGGAAGCAGCATTCCAGACACAGCCGTTCGCAAGTGGTGCCTCCTTTGGAATTGACGACTGTTCCCTCTGGCCCGTTCTTTGGGAGGTTCAGGCAGCCGGGCAATTATCAAGCACTCACTATCCGAACCTGGTACAATATTACACCCGAGTTGAGAAGCGTGGAATAGTGAAAGCCACGCTGGAGGAAATATCATAGAAACCCCAAACCCGAACATAGATATTTACAATTCTCGATGACGAACATAAGCGATCCAGTTCAGATACCATTTGCAATGCACAAACTAGCACTATACATAATAACTCCTGTCCTTATCCGTCCACTCCTTTGTCTTCCCATCTGCTCAATCACAAACACGTCCCCTCAAAGCTCGTCGTCGTCAACACACTCTTCAACGACGTGCCCGTGCAAACCACCGCCTTCAAGAACGCCTCAGCCACGACCTCCGCGCCCGCGGGACTGGTGTGGGTGTGATCGATGGGGTAATACGAGTTGACGGTGGCGTTGCCCAAGGTCTCATAGATGCTGGCCACGTAGGACCAGTGGTCGACGTACTCGACGCCGGCGACCTCGGCGGCCAGCTCGGCGTACTCAACGAAGCGCGTGGGGGAGTCGACGAAGGTGCCGGTCTCCCAGGGGTTATTGGGGGTCTGGCTGCTGAGGATGACGTTGGCGCCCTTGGCGGTGAACAGCTTGGAGGCGTTCTCCAGGTAGGCGGGGAAGGTGAGGATGGTCTCGTTGACCCCGTCGTAGACGCTGTAGCAGACCTCCGCCCCGGTGCCGGAGCAGTCGGTGCGGCCGTTGTCCGTGGACAGCGAGCCGCCGTCGTTGTGGCCGAATTCGACGATCACGTAGTCGCCCGCCGTCACCACCTCGGCGATGTTCTCGAACCGACCCTCACGCGTGTACGAGCGCGCGCTGCGGCCGGCGATCGCGTCGTTGACCACCGTCGCGGAGAGGTAGCTGGCGATGTACTCACCCCAGCCTGGCATCCGTCAACCGCGATATCCAGTGTGTCAGAGGGGCTGCACATACCATTGGTTCCGGACCCGCCACCACCGTTGGCCATGGTTGAGTCACCCGCGAGATAGACCGTCGTGGCAAGGGTAGAGGGGAGGAAGAAGAGCGGTGCAAGAGCGGCGGTCTTCATTGTGGTGATATTCTTGGCTGTCAATCTTATTATGGGCTGTCTGAATGATGAATCGAACCCAATGCCGGCTACTACCTCCCTTATATACCCTCAACCTCCAGACCAATACGTGGAAAATCCCATTCAAGCCATCCCACACGGACAATTCCCTCTCTTCCTCTTTTTCCCACCGACCCCGGCCATCGGACCAGAACCAGCATGTCAAACACTGGGGCAGATGCACTCCAACCTTGGCATTCTGCACGCAGCTTGCAGCTCGGGGGAATGCTCCCAAACCGCTCAGTTTCGACATGGAGATTCGGGGTGTTTGATCCCGATGCTCGGATACTTAAGCCCCCTCGTGAACTCCAGCATCCTCTCATCAACGAATCAAATCATCGATTGGAGACAGAAGCGCAAACAAGCCCGCCGATCGACAGGGTTCAAGGGTACAAAGTGCTATATCTTCGGGTCTACGGAAGCGGGCGAGAAAGGGGAGAGCGGACCGTGCGGAGTGCAGAGTGTATTCTGGGGAATTTTTCCCACCTGTGAGGGTGACCATGACGTGATGAGAGGAGCTGGAGTTCTGCAGGATTGATGCATTGTGTGGAGAGTTGATATTGGCAGGGTGACAGGGTCGATGTCAAAGGGTGTAGTTCCGTTTCGATCTGGGATTAGCGGGGCGGGAGAATGAGATGCGTTAGTTTGTTAAATTGTTAGTTTGGGGGGCGTGACGGAGTGAAGGAGCGGGGTACAAATTTGTGGATCTTTCTTGGGTGGTGTTGGGCGTCAAGCGCGGTGGTTAAATCCGAAGTCCGATTGTCCGCTTGCTTACATACGACGTGTAGGGTGTGTTGCTTGGATTACCTTAAATTGATACCTTAGTCTGGGGGGGAGGATATGTTGCTGTGCAGGCATGAGTGTATCGTGGTGTATCTTCATGCTTGGTACTTGATCCCAGTGCTGCGGAAGCATAGTCTCGGAGATAAAATAGCACGAATTTCTTCAGCAGTTGACGAGTCCGTCCTAATCAGCCAGTTCTGTCCTTGCCAGACGAGCAATCACTGCGCCGATGATGCCAGAAATGACTTGCCCGCATCATACAACCCCAACTCCTGAAGAGTCACAGAGCCAAGTACACACATTTCTTCTTCATGGCTCGATTCTAACTATGCCAAGCTCTTGGGACCCCACAGCTCTGCACAAATCGAGGCTGTCCTCCGCCAGCCCGGGACTGCTCAGGAGTTAGGGCAAGCAGCAGGAACAATAACTTGCTGCTGCTCTATCTGCCACAAGCTCCGTGATATATTCCCTAACTCGCGCGTAGCTGCATGACTCGAGACTATTTTTCTTCTGTAGAGCTTCTGTCCCCGCAAATTACAAGATGTTTTGACTCTGCAACCTTGTTGCCGCCACACCAGTCTGGCGCTGGATTGGGCGGGACCAAGCGTTTCAGCCTCCTCCTGCCCGGGTCTCAAAACAGTTTTCAAGTCTCCACCTTGCAGGATCTAGACTGCCGTGTGAGACCTGTCAGGCACGGCTGGAGCTAGAGACGGTCCTTGTAGAGATGGACTCGTCACATTCCTCCGTGTATGCCCACTCTGGCGAGTCAGTTTGTGTCTGGGAATAGCAACAGAGTTTGAAATAGGCTACTTGGCTCTTTCTTGCGGCTCCTTTTGATCTGGATTATGATTTTGCTTGGTTAAGTGCTTCTGCTGATTCCGATCTTGAGGTAGACGTCATAGATAGGTCAATCGCTTAGGATTCTCTGTGCCTTATTTCACGCACAGGCATCCTCTTCTTTCATCAAGGTAATTGCAGTCGAGTTTTTGGGCGCCAAGAACATTAAAGCGTCGTGCATCAGCGGTCCCCAACTGCGTATTGTAGTACAGGCTTTGCCCATCTGGGACTGGCTATATTCTATAGCCATGTTGACTGTCATGGCTAGCACCTAAACGTCCGATGCACGATCGCTACATACCTGCGTCAGCAATAAGAACGTATCACGATAGACCAGTCCGACTATGACACATTAAAAAGGTTTCCAACCATTAGTTCGATTTTAATGATGAGCCCCAGACCATACAGAAAGCTTTCTCACCCGAAAATCCAGTCGTTAGCAATACCTTTCCGCAAAAGCAACCCATACGGTCACGTTCTAAGATGTACTAAGCCAGCAGTACCAGAATCTAATATACACCGCCATTGCACCTCATCACGGACGAACAACGAGCTACAGCTTCTCAAAAGTCGGCTTCCGCTTCTGAATCCCAGACAACAGCGCCGCCTCAACATCCTTCGTCTGCAGCGCCGCACTATTCCAAACCGCCGTATACCGCAGGCCTATCGCTGGATTAGCATCATCATTACTCCCCCACTCCCCAGAACCCAACCCCAAAGAAAGAGAAAACCTACCATCCTCAACCCTCCGATCCCTTGACCAATTCAACAACTCCTTCGTCCCCTGCACAGCAACAGGACTCTTGCCCGCCATGCGACTCGCCAACCCCAACGCGCCCTCCACCGCCGCCTCTTTATCCTTGTAGACATGCGTCACAAACCCCACGCGCAGCGCCTCATCCGCCCCAAACTCCCGCGCCGTCAAACTCACCTCCTTCACCCACCCAAACGACCCCACCACTTTCGGTAAGCGACTCAGCGTCCCGATATCCGCGGCCAACCCGATATCCACCTCCTTGACGGCGAAGCGCACGTCCTCCGTGCAGACGCGCAGGTCCGCCGCGACGCTGAGGTCGATGGCTAGCCCCAGCGCGAAGCCGTGCATCGCCACGATGACGGGTTTCTCGCATTTTTCGAGGGTGGAGATGCAGTGCTGGAACTCGAGGATGTGGCGGCGGAGGTGGATTGCTTTGCGGGCGGGGTCGATCTGTGCTGATTCGGGCGAGAGGGTGCCTTCTGAGGCGGCGTGGACGTCGAGGCCTGCGGTGAAGGCTTTGGGGCCCGCGCCGGTGAGGACGATGGCGCGGACGGTGGGGTCGGTGGAGAGGCGAGTGAAGATGTCCGAAAGCTCGAGCCACATTCTGTTTGTCTTGGGTGTTAGGATTGTGGATTGCAAGGGTGGGGGAAACGGGGGCAAGGGGAAACGGGGGAGAAGGCAGGGCGCGCACGCTTCGATGAAGGCATTTAGCTTGGAAGGACGGTTGATCTCCACGTGGGCGACATATTCGTGGTCCGACGGGAAGGTGATGTTGAAGTGCTTGTAGGTGTAAGGTTGCGATGACATGGCGGTTCAAGTGTATGGTGGGCAATGGTGTGGATGGGAAGTTGACGATGGCAGGAAAAGTTGGAGTTGAGGAAGGAGGAATGAGGGGGTAAATTAAAATGTGGTCGGATTCTGGGGTAGCTCAGGTTGAGCCGAGGTAAAATCGTAGGGCGATCGTTGGGGAAACCAGCTGCTTATCTACCGCGGATAAGTTGCCCTGTTGATTGATCAACTTGCACCGAAAAGAATGTCTGAATTGAACACTGGAAATAATCATACGGGTGCCTTCGTCAAGTTTTAAGCTTATCGGGACGCCTCTTGCACTTATTGTTGTACAATGATCGATCTTGCTATACTACGATAGGCCTGTCGACCGATATGACGTCATGGTCGTCACATGCAGACGAGGGCCCTATACTACAGTCAACAGAAGCCATGTTATCGTTTGGCCATGGTCACAGAGACCACCAGTATCTGACGCTGTAAGTCAGTAGACATCTGGGATCTAGGTAAAGAAGCTGAACTCAAAGGACTATGGACTAAAAAGATGCGCATAGAGATGAATTTGGTGCGTGGATTGAATAGATCGTAGCCTGGTAGGTCCAGCTTTGAAGATGATTCCTATTCGAGTTACTCAGTACACTTTTAGATTAGATCAAAGTCTTTCTTGGAACCATCTTCTTTTAGCAAGCCAAGTTGAAGACATGAGTACAGTTTATCCTATGTCCTAGAGACCTCGCGCTTGCATCGCAATGGGCATGAAGATCGTGAGAGTAATTTATATACTGTAAAAGCTTGCTGTCAGTTCCTACTTCACAAATCATGCATCATAATAGCCAAAGCGATGTGGCCAACAAAAGCGACCGTAGATAGCACCGTGTCGTTGTGTTCCAGGCTCATCCTGGATTAAAAAAAGGGTTTCAGTCTGCTCGAGTGTAACTGAGATACATAGTTACGTGCTTAATGCGATAGACTAGTAAATAAGTTGTTATGACTTGCGGTTTATGCATACATGACATCACTTAGTTCCAGATACAGATACTTATGGATCTGCGATTTAAAAGACTCAGCCTGTCTGTATTCCAAAGCTTAAACATATTTTTAGTAAATTCTAACGCTAGTATATAGCTGTCTAGTAAAAGAAAACTAAGAAAACTAACAATTGGATGAAACTAGAGTGGCTAACGGCCAGGTCAGGTCAGGTTAATCGGAATTTTTATATCTGACTGCCAGGTTCAAGTTCATAGTTGGTTCAAAAAGTCTTTCTATCTACATGCAGTATAGCTAAAAACTAAATAGTTAATTATCTTAATTGATGAGTACTTAATCTAATTATTACATATTTTAAATCTTAGTACAGTTCAAAAATTTATAGATTAAGCAGTTCGAATCAATCACAATAGAACGCAATTGCAAATCATTCTCGTCGCGTATGTGACGATTACGAGGACTTCTTGACATCCAGAAAAGTGGAAGTGAGGTAAAAGTGGACGACCAGAGCCTAGGAATTATCGAACTAGTCTTAGTCGCCAAGTAACCCCTTTTACAGCTACGAGAAAGACTTCATCGTGCTTACCATAAATCAGGATACTTAGCGAAGGCTTTTATTTGCCAAGCCGAACTTGTTATGAGCTAAAGGCAAGCGAGTGTTGACACCGTTCACCATCTAATCGAGCAAGACAAAGTTAGTTACGGCACATACCCCGCGACCGCGAGCCAAGTCCAAATAGATGCTTAGCAGAGGAGCAGGGGTGAGCATCGAATTTGGCGGGAATGCCTACACACGAACGCAAAACCTCACCACCCCTCAGAATTCAGTCTTCCAACACCAGCAGTTGGGAATCCTCCTGTTTGACCAAATCCACACCTCCAATGCCTGTGGCTCTGTGCAGCATAGTCCTGCGGAGGAGATTGTGCGAGGCATGATACTGGTGCGCTGCAACTCCATCCTGCGCGGCCACTCCGGGGTAAGGAAGGGGATTGTCGACTTTCTCATCACGATGCTGACAAAGGGTATCATACCCGTTGTTCCTGAGAGTGGTAATATCTCTGCGTCAGGGCATCTGTCCCCACTCTCCTACCTTGGCGATCTCGTGGACGGGATCCCCAATACGTTCGTCCGCACACGACAAAACCAAAGTATACGGATCATTTCCGCTGCAGAGGCACTTGGACAAGCCAGTATGGAGCCCTTTACGCTGCAGCCCAAGGATGAACTCGGTTTGATGAACGGGACCGGCCCGAGCGCCAGTGCTGGCGCTCTCGTCGTCCACGATGCTCACACCTTGGCAATTACGGCCCATATCCTCACGGCGATAACGGAGGCCCTCCGAGGTACGATCGACAATTATCACCCATTCACCTCCGACTGTCGGCCTCACTAAGGCCAACGAGAGGCTCCGTGTGGTATCTGAGCGTTCTTGCAGAATACGCAGCTCTGCCAGACCCGCACCGATGAGATCGAAGGCCTCGCGCAGGACCGCTTCTACCTCCCCCCGCACCCCGATGGATCGGCCCTACACTCGAGGACTTACTGGCTGCAGACCAACAGATCGAGCTAAACGCAACCACCGACAACCCCCTAATTCACGCCGACGCAGACACCTATCAGCAGGGCGGCAACTTCCAAGCCACGGTGCTCACCTCCGCCATGGACAAGACCCGCACCGTGCTGCTCTTGCTCGGCAAGCTACTCCTCGCGCATTGCCAGTAGATGGTCGACCCGGGGCTCACCAACAGCATGTCCCCCAACCTGTGCGTGGAAGACCCGCACATCTCGTTCGCCGCCAAGCGCGTTGATATCAACATGGCGGCGTATAGCGCCGAGCTTGGCTTCTGGTCAATAATTCAGTCGCCAGCCAGGTCCACGCGAACGAAATGCGTAACCAGTCGGTCAATTCCCTGGCGCCCCTGGACGCCCGGAACGCAACGCGGTGCGCCGAGTTGCTGAGCATGATGTGCGCTCGCACCTCTGGATCGCGTGTCAGGCGCTCGATCTGCGGGTGCTGCACTGGGACGTCTTCCTGATTACGCGGCCAGCTTGCGAGGCTTCATTCCAGCGGATCCGCGAGCATGATGAGGCAGGCGAGGAGAGGTTCTGCGGCGAATTACTTCACTTTCAACAGATTTGGTTCCCCCTCTAGGGCGCATGAATGGATAGAAGTCGGTCAAGTCTCCAGGATCGATGCGCACAAGCGTCGCAGGATTGCCTAGGGTATATGGTCGTTCACCCGGGAGGAGCTGAAAATGCCCCTTCCACCCGCCAGGAGTGGTGGAAGCTCATCCAATGCTGGAGCGACGCACTCCCCGCAATCCTAGAGGACTCTTACCACAAGGCGTACGAGAGCTTCTCTGTGACGACCGCCACCACCCCGCAGTATCTGGGTCACGGGACGAAGCCGATCTACCGGTTTTGCGGGAGCAGCTGGGCGTACTGTTCCACCGGGGCATTGAAGACCACTCGGCGTTCATGCCAGAGGCGGGGGAGCCAAGAAAGAAGACCATTGGGACTTCAATCAGTTGGATTTACGATGCTTTTCGTAGTCATGAATTCGCAGGACCGTTGGTCGAGTTGACGGATGAGTGTCGTACAGTTTGCAGCGCAATGACCTAGATCTCACTGGCCACCGGCGCTGTTCTGGTCGAAAGATTGAGTCATTTCCTCCTCTCTGTCTCGTCTCGATACTGAGGCTGTGTACTGCTTTTGGGTCTAGATCTACCTAGTGACCAGCCATACAGTATAACAAGAGACACCCAGGTGCTTCTTGTGGAGAGGAGCTCTTAACTTATCGGCCGGATCAATCCAGAGAAATCTAAGCTATCTAGTCTAAGGTACCTCGGAAAGCGATATAACACCAGCGTGGGTCCGCCTAATACGCCTATTTGAACATTGTGTGGGATTGGAAAGCGAGGGATCCGATGCAAAGCATGTAACCACTTAGCCCAGTTGTGCATGCGACTATCTTGCGATCTACGTGACTCCCTTCGCTTCTACTGCTGATAGGCTAGCATTTCCTATCTGCGCCGTGGGCGCGCCTGCGCAGAGTGGGGGACTTCTTACCCTAGGTTTCTTTGCTGTAATCAATATGAGGAACCTGCTATTTTAGAAGATCTACTGTAGGGTCGATGTCCGTTGTGTAACATGCCAAGAACATGATTCCATGGCAATAGTCGGACTACTAAGATTCGTTAATTCTTAGACAAAGAAGGCCGTATCACAAACAGCAAAAGACTAGTAAGTCACTCAGACCAATTTACCCAGCGAGGCTTGGCGTAGTTTGCACGCCATCTTCTCGTACCGTTTGCAAAATCTCTGCTCCTGCGACGATGAGATGGATGCTTGGGTCGTCAAGGCGGACAAAGAAGAAAGCGCCCGTTTGCGGAGATTATTTTAGGGTTAAGGTTCCGAGATCGTCTTCCCGTGTCATATCAAATTTGTATGAGCTTTGCATACACCTCCAATGGTACGAGTTACAAGATACGACTACCAAGCTGACAGCATTGATTAGGCAGAACGAACGTATTCAAGGGTTGAATAGAAAAAAGCTCAATGTGAAGGCAAAGGTGTACGGACGTAATTCTCAGGGCGAGCAGGTAATCTAGGGAGCCTGGGGAAAGTATAAAGAGGATAGGATGTGCAACACGAATTGGGTATCCCATATAGTCCGATCAGCATCAATCAATCTTTGTTAAAGCTGATACGTCGAAGCACAATAGTTCTAGGCTTCTAGCGCACCCTTCTATTCCAATGCCAGGCCTTATCCATCTAGTCCGCCATGCGGAAGGCCTTCACAATTTGCGCCAGAATATCGGGATCCGCGACGCCCCTCTCAGTGAACGAGGGTTCAACGAAGCCGACCTACTGGGTCAGAGACTCATCTCCAGGTACTCTGACCGCGTTGGCGCGGTCATCTCCAGCCCACTGCGCAGGTCGATACAGACTTCCTTAACCGCATTCCGGCGGATCTTGCATCCAGTCCAATATCCTGTCAATACAGGCGTGGGTGCTGAGTCCGGACTGATGTTGATGCTCGACCCAGCGCTGCGGGAGTTCAGCGGCCTGCCTTGCAACACCGGCTCCTCAGTGACTGAGCTGATGTCGCAGTTCCCAGCACTGAGTCAGCTCCAGCAGCTCAATCCAAGGTGGTTCAACAGCCCTGGACATAATCAGCCATCCGCGGAGCTCAGACAAGAGATCTTGGGACGGTTGGAGCAGATGCAGACGGATCTGCGCAGGGGTTCAGATCCCGACAGAACTGATATCGTGGTAGTAACTCATGACGGGATAATCGGGACCCTCGCGCCTGGCATCCAGATTGGTTTAGGGCAATGGAGAAGCTTCGAGTTGGTGAGAGGCGGGAATGCGACGCTCTCGTTGGAGCCCGTACCATAAATTTAAAAATTCTGTCAAAGAAAACCTCTTTAAAAGTGTTATGAACGCAGGCGTCTTTTCGATGGCAAGTGTGTCCACACTCAGCTCGTGAGGGCTATTGGAAGTTGAACCGCATGATTTATCGGGACTGTCATATGAATCTAATGACCAATGAAATTGAACGTCAAATTGGCTTTCATCATTTCCAAGTTTTGAAATCTCGAATGGCGCGATGAGCTCTCGTAATGGAGTAATCGGATTCGAGCTAAGACATATAGAGAGGTTTGCGCTACTGAAATGATGCGAAAGTCGAGTTGTGCAAGTGTCCCACTTACCAAACTTCATAAACTCAAAATTCCTTCCCAATTTTAGATTTGACATTCTCACATGCTGGGTCGACAGTACCTACCTTATGGAACTACTCGAGCTCTAGATGTGGCGCCAATCACCTTCCATCTTCAGCTTGCTCTGATGGAACCGCCTGGAACGCGCATGTCGTGCTTCCACTTCACCTCTAGCTCGTGAATATCGATGCTCGCCAATCATATACAGTGCAACAATGAGTTGCCTCGAAACGGAAGCTCTCGTATCAAATAATTGTGGCCTTGGGTTGGGTTATACGAAGCCTTGACTCGTGTCTGAAAGATCATCCTAGGAGACGAAGCCTTTGTCTCCATGATCGGCTTTCACGAGAGCTATGTCCTCAGGTGGCCTGTAAACCCTGGAGCACGCATTCAGGACCGCTCCAGACCTGTTTAGACGGCGATAGCAGTGGTCGTGAACGTCATGGACTGGCGCTGTTCTGCATGGCGCATTCACCCATCAACGATGGCTATAAAGTCACTCGATCATCCTGCTTCCCTGCTACCCGTCTCTACAGAAAACTCTCACATCATATGATCACAGATTATCTGCAGACAAATTCCAATAATAATCATGCTGTTTGACGAAATCCCGGAAGTTGAAGTTGCACGCACTCCTGGTGGAGCACTACGGAGTGTTGATCACGCACAGCAGCCCTGGTCTCCCAAGTCTGAGGGCCAAGCTGTCGCAGCGCTCTCCACCCCGCAAAGCGTGGCAGAGCAATACCTCAAGGACGTGGCGGGCGAGTACAAAATTAATTCCGATGTAAACAGCCTAACCGCCCCTGATTTTGATCTGAAGTTTGAACAAGAAAGGCCCCGCTTCAGAAGCAGGGCAGTGATCTATCAGCAGACCTTCAAGGATTGGCCCGTGTGGGGTGCGCAGCTCATTGTCACTGTGCGTGATGGGGATAACCGGGTCCTCAACTCTAGCAGTACCCTGCACACCGATGCCTCGGGACCAAGCGTGCCCCCGAACGATGCCAAGTTTCTCCAAAATAGTGTCACGGAGGAGGATATTGCTGCGTCGCTTGACGTCCCAGTCGGAGGTGATGGCATCAGCTTCTCAAAAGAATTTAAGCAGAAGAAAGAAAAGGAGAAAAAGGAGAAGCAGCGAATTCTTGTCTATCGCTACAGTGCGGAGGGCAGGCAGGAGCAGGCAGGCGATTCTCCACCGATCTTAGCCTTGGCAGAGGTACCCGACAAGATTAAGGATAGCAAGCACTATGTGGTTCGGGAGGCCCTCTTCTCGCTGCCTGTCTCAGGTTATGGCAAGCTCAACTGGAGAGCCTTTGTCGAGGTCGAGACAGGATCGATCATCTACCTGCAGGCACTCACGGCCGGCCTGATAGGCTGGGTTTTCTCCAGGGACCCCGTGACAAAGCTGGGGCACAAAGGTCCCCTGCCAGCGGACGATGTGGTCGATTTGAATCTTCTACGTGACAGAGTGCTCCTTCCTGATACTATGACCTCGTCTCCTCAGAGTCTCAAAGGCCGATTCGCAGCAATCAAGGATTTCAGCTTACCCATTAGAGTGCCACCCACCACGACCACAGGCGAGTTCAAGGACAGCGTGGAATCAGATACCTTTGCCGCCGTCAGTGCATACTATCATATCACCAAGCTTTTCAGGCTTCTCGGAGAGCTGGGCTTCTCCGTCAAAGACTTTTTCAATGAAACGAAACTTCCCGTGCCGGTCGATCATCGTGGATTTGAGGATGAGGTCAACGCGCAGGCTCCAGGTAATGCTACTGGTACCGGTTCTGGAGGCTTCATCTTTGGCCGGGCGGACCCCAATTCGCGAGTAGGCATGGCTGCGGACTTTCGCGTCGCAGCGCACGAGTTCGGTCATGCACTTCTCTGGGATGCAATTCATTGGCCCGGCTTTGGGTTTGCTCACAGCCCGGGCGACTCGCTCGCCGCCATATACTCGGACCCGGGAAGTGATGCCCAGGACCGATTCGATACGTTCCCGTGGAGCACCGTAGTTCGTCGTCGCCACGATCGTAAAGTCGCTGATGGTTGGGCATGGGATGGTCCCCAGTATAGGGGAGACGACAGGGCGTATTATCGACGCGAGCAGGTCTTGTCGACGACACTCTTCCGACTCTACAAAGCCATTGGAGGAGACGCGATTGGTGATATCAATCGACAAACCTGGGCGTCGAGGTACACGCTGTATCTCATTCTAGGTGGCATCGCAGGCATCCACACCACGATGCCGATGCCTGATCAGTATGTCTCGGCCATGATAGCTGCAGATGACCGCACGGTTCTGGGGTATCCTGGTGGTGCTGTCCGAAAGGTCATCCGCTGGGCGTTCGAGAAACAGGGCTTGTACCAACTGCCGGGCACGCCCCGCCCAATTATGACCGAAGGGCTCCCGCCCGCAGTTGATGTGTACATCGACGACGGCCGAAATGGACAGTACGACTACACTCTCCTGTCCGATAATACTCCCGGCATCTGGAACCGCCAAGCGGCAGACAGCGGACGGGTCAACCAGTCTCCCAGCCCTGGACAGAGAAACTACATCTATGTGATAGTAAAAACCCGCGGTACCGGACCTGCAAATAACGTGAGAGTAACCCTGTATCAGTCGAACAGGCCCACGGCCACCCTGTGGCCCTCTCACTTCGATGTGCGGGGATCTCAGAACCTCGCCCATCCTCTCAGTGGGGACAAGCAGTACACATTCGGACCTTTCACCTGGGTCCCCGATCCGGATCCATTGTTTGACAGGGATTGCTTATTGGCCGCTGTCAGTGCCGATGGCGATCTCCCCAACACTGACAGAAGCACTGGGCTGGCCTGCGCCGACGGACCGATTGATATCGACAATCTGGTTCCATTTGATAATAACCTGGCAGTCCGATACCTCACCCGGACCTAATTCAGGTTGCCAAAATGCATAACCACAAAACATGCCCTTTGGCCAATGCGTCCGCTGGAAAAAGCTTTGGCCTCAATATGGGAGTTTGATTTCGATTGAATCCTCTTGTTTAGTGACTGAATGTGTTCTCTTTAGTTTCGTTAATATGTTGTAATATGAACAGACTGACACTGGTGGGCATGGTATCGATCACGGAAAATAAATTCCAAGTTGGACCATAGTCAAATAGTTCAGAGCACTCAAATGATACTGTCATCTTGTATCATAGTCTGACAGCTAAACTGCCCACTCTCACTGGTTAGGATATCTCCTGCCACTTTTCCCCCAATTCTGTATTGCTTCTGATAGAACTTAAACCATTCATTGAGATTGGTTTGCTCTTGCTCCCCAAAGTGATGGAACTCGGCTGCGCGGGACGGCTTGCGGAACGATGATTGAGCCAGTGCATGAGACGGGCCTTTTACCGCATATTCTGGAGCATAGTACACATCAATTTCATTTGAGCGTTTTATGCCCACTGGGAGCAAAAGCGTAACATGATAACACCCCCGGGGCGAAAGCAGGATTTTGACTGACATCAAACACTATCCCCTTGACCGCAAATAGGGTTGGACGCGTTGAATCGGTGCCTGAGCGAATGTCATTCCGAGGTCTAGGCCGCTATGCCCAGTAATTCACAAACCATCTGCAAGGTGCAGCTCATGAAGGCTGACAGCATCAAGTTTGGTTGAGATCGAGGGGCTCGGGATAATCCATGTTTTGATTCATCATTTCCTGGATTAACAACAAAAACGAAGTGCACTTCGCCATTCCCACGGTCAGTAAGCTAGCAGTCGACTTCTTAAGGGTTAACCTTCTGAGGGAAGTCGGTAGTATCTCCTTGCACTGCCTCCCCTGCTATTCTGATTTCACGGGAAGAGTCGGTTGCTGGCTTCTGGCACAATGGTTTGATTAGGTACATGTACACCCCTCACGGTCCCGTGGACCAAGACGCGAATTGACCTCCACAGTAATTCTTCAGGAGATGGCGGAGATTCTATTTTTTCCTGCTATTCAATCTGGCGCGGCGGGCTTGGTAGCGACTCGGGTGGAGTTTCTGCCCCCGAGAAACAATGGTACGAACATCCCTGCAGCATCATGAATTACGGATGTGATCACGATACCGATCTACACTTTCGAACACTTCTCTCTCAAGCACTGGATTATATAAATCTCTGTATATGCGACGCTACTCGTTCTCACGCATGGTATTCACGAAGCCGAGCTGTCCCTTTTCCCGTCTTGCTCCCGAGTTCCTTTTCATTCCCCGACCCTAGTACCTTTTCAGCCTGGAAAGATGACAAATACTGGACCCTTGATCAAAGGTGTCACATCAAAAGCTTTGTGGATCCTAGAGTAGATATATATTCTGATCGACATGATAGGTGATCATCCTGATTCAAGGAAGGCCTACGGTCTGTTTAACGAGCCTGAAATACAAATAAGGCCTGGCTGTCAAGCCGATTAACAGGTTGAAATCCCCGCACAAGGTTGCTGTAATATGTAGTTTAGCAACTTAGTTAATACTATAATACTGCTGATAAATAAAGTTTATTTTCTGTATTTTCGGTTAAAGCAAACAGTATCTCTTGCAATTAACAATTATATACAATTATATACAAGGTTCCTTTTACAGACTTTATTATACAGCTCTTTGATTACTATTGTTAGTAAAATCTTATATTTCTTTTATATAATCTTTTAACTTTAATGTTCAAGCTTCAATGCAGAGAATGTTGTATTCAGTTTCATATATTTTTTAAAGACTATTACAACTATAATAAGCTTAAATAAACAGCCAGGCGTGTTGAGAACTGATTGCTTTTTAAGATTTCAGATTTGATCAAAGAACTAAACAGTACCGTTGTATAATAAACATAAATGTCTAATCCCGGAGAGGAAAGACAAGAAATCAAGAATGGCACCAGAGAGAAGAATATCTGCTGCAGTCAAAGGATCAGCAAATTATGCACCGCGAGAATTCCTGATTACGTGGGTCTCAATTATACTTTCTTGGCGCACTCTGGGATGACTTACTGACCATGTGGCCCAAACATAAGCCAGGGGTTTGCCCAAACTACTGATCCCATATACCACCCGCTCTACAATCTCGAATCAGAAGATTGCTGTGCAATGAGTAACACAACACCAGGAAGCCCATGTAGACAGTGTGGAAGCACATACTATTGCTCCATCGAGGGCGAAAGAAGTGACTTTCCTTCACATAGCCTCCATCGCCAGTAGTTCGCGACTCAGCCGGAAAGACCATTCCTGGAAAACAAGCGGGCCATATTCTTCCCAGTGGAGAGCGAGCGACAAACCATTATTGATATGGCTTCCATGCAGACGCTAACGCAATGAAGACGACATTCGATGGACGGAGGTGGATCCTCACCTCCACCTTGGAAGCGACAGAGCGCTGAAATGGACCATGCGCATCGAGCATAACCCAGTGCGATATCGAAACCTCGGCGCTGGAATTGGGGGCTATACTTCAAGCCATGAATGATACCGTGTCGCTTTAATCCATTGCGATGCATACCCGAAGGACGGCTCCTCCCCGAATCGAAGCATCTTGGCTTCTGTCGGGGTCTCCTGCAACGCCACCCTTCCCCATGAGTACCGTGGCCCCATGATTGCCCTGCGAGACATTCCCAACGACGAGTATGCTGATATAACGTTGGCCTACTTCCGACATCTCATGGATTTCTTGACCAGCTACCTAGACACAAACTTCAGGGAAAGTGTTCCAGATCGCCCCCACCACGCCCCGACAACGGTCCGCGGCGTGAAGATCTGCTATTACGGCGAGGTCAAATTCCATGGATCGGAGCCCTTTGTTTCCGTCGACTTCACCCAAGCAAACCGAAGGGCTCTGGGCAACAGATTCACCTTACCCATTTCTGTCTGCCTTGGAATGCTCCCCGGCTCTGGAGGGACCAGGATACAGAGTTCCGCCACGGTCCCTTGGGATGGCAAGATAACATGACACCAAACAGTAACATCGATGCTGCTTTCTTGATGATGGAAACTGATCCTCTTGCAGAGGAATGGGGCTGTGCGCCTTACCGACATTGGGAACGTGTGGGCCGTTCGTGAAAATAGGCAGGATCTAGCTGTGAAAGATATCGAGATGATGTGCCATTTTGCGAGGCAAAAGCTACATCCCATAGTTGAGAATGATGGAATCGGGTTCGATTTCAGCAGATAGTTAGAGGGTCTTGAACTTATTACCTGGGAGAACATGGTTACGCATTGGGAAGAGACCGGTGGTCATTAGTAACGATTAACGCAAAAGTCAAGGTGCCACTGCAAGATCAATGGAAAGAATTTCAATGGAAAGAATTCAGCGGTATTATTTATGTCTGAGTTGCAGTGTAGTTTGTGTTCATGGTAGCCTCATGGGCTCAGGGCCCGATGCTGACTCTAATCTGTTCAAGAACTACCTCGATGCTGCAATATGCTGCTCCCATTTCTCCTACATTGCTTGAGTTCAGCCACTAGCTCAGACCAGCCAAGGGATAGAACGATTCAACGATCTCTCTAGAGACTGCCGTTGCGCCGCGCGAAGCCAGGTCGATCCCAGAGACAAAGTGCGGAAATCCATCGTATATATCTTGCTAAGTAAACCGTTGGGCGGTCTTGTGAGGGTGAGGGGGTTCTGAGAGTATGGGTTCATAATCTGCTCAACCCTCCCTTGCAATATGGAAGGCGAGTGAATAGAATAAGGTTCTATATGCAATATGTGAACCTGTCTTTCACCCGGCTAACGATAGCAGACATGCAAGGTGGCGATTTATACACATGCAGTGTGTCTAGCTGGGTTTTTCTTTTTTTTTTTTTTTTTCTTTCTTTTTCCTTCTTTTCCTAGGGTTGCGTGCGGTTCGTTGCATCAGCATTTACTCCGCGTGTTTACCCACGTGGTTCGCGCGACATTATAGGCGAGGTGATATTGACTATATATCTTCCCTTCAACCATTTGGTGGAAACCCGACCACCCTAGCTCTTTCGAAGATGACTTCTGTGTGATATAAGATATTTGTCCAAAAATATCTAGCACATACGACCACAGGGTGTGGAAAACAGGGCTTCCCGTCCGCTCAGCCGTACTTAAGCCACACGCCGGGAGGTTAGTAGTTGGGTGGGTGACCACCAGCGAATCCCTTCTGTTGTATGTTTTTGCTGCCTTTTTGGGCCTGCAAAGGTTGAGCTTAATGAACCTAAGTAAGGTCTTTTCCTGGTGGTCCAAAATTCTTGACCGTCTTGGGCAGAATTTTGGACCGCGCGCGGGCCGCGATAAATCTTGCGTCGATTGAGAGTGTCGACCACATTCCCGTTGCTCGGTGAACTCCGAATCCATTGACTCCAAATCGATCAATACACAATCAGCAGATACTGCGATCGTTTGGAACCAATTTACTAGATAGCCCAAGCGTTCGTACTAGTGGGCGGCTTGGTGGGCGAAGTCCGCGTACCATTCCACCCGCGCCTCCGCACTCAACCAGCTGGCACAGGCGGAGAATCGGATGATGCCTTTGCCGGGCGGTTGACCCAGATCCGTAACCTCATCTTCATGGAATCCTTGATAGTAGTGGTGTGCTGCCAGGTCTGGAGATGGACGCAGATGCAGACTGGCTCGGTTGCAATAAGGTGGTAACATTGAACAGTTCAACTTAGAACGATGAGACAATGTGGGGGACGGCGGCTATGGGAAAGCGCTGGGAGGAAGAAGCCACGACGTACTATCTATACCGATGGTATGTATACCACAGAAGGTGTTTGTGAATTATCATTTGGAATAGAAATTGAGACGAGCTCAAGTCGACACGGAGTTTCTAACGGCAGCACACCGCAGTAGCGACCAGCGGAAAGTGGCTGGATGGCACCGGCAGCCGTGGCCACTGCTTTCTGTATCAACTGATCAAGTCGAGAGAGGGCAGAGGTCGTGCGAGATGACCCCCATCCTTCGTCACCAGCATATTGTCAGTGAACGTGTCTACCACCTTCATTGTAACTTCATGAGCAGTGCAGCTTACCGATAAGCAATCCGATTTCAGAAGCCCTTGTTTTGCGGGCGACGGTCTTACTAACCTCACGACCCCAGCGGAGAACGGGGGATCCTAGATTGTAATTAATAGCAAGGCGCAGGTCATGCAGCGTTTCGAAAATGCCAGGACGAGTTTCGTCAACATGTAGCCATACTACATCTAGAATCGAAGTCGGGAACTTCTGGCGAGGCCAGATAAGTCCCACCGAGGGAAATCCGTGCTGACTCAGGGCTCCCATAGGGCACCAATAGACACTAGCACTGGGGCAAATTCGTCTTCCGGAGTCGATCTCATTGTAGCTCTGGCTGCCCCATACGTCCCATCCAGTGACAAAGACAAAGTCGAACCCTCTGTGAAATTTGTACCGGGGGGCAGCAATAGGTGTTGCTATGAGGGTGCCGGAAAAAGCCTCCAGATGCTCTGTTGGTCTGATTTGGCAGCGCATTGGGGGGTGCCGGCGTAGATAAGTCATCAAAACAGATGATATTTCCACAGTCTGCCTGCTTGAACCCGGCCAGGTGGTCCAAGTGTTTGTGCATTCGTTGATCAGGTCGGCACTGCTTAGAGTTTGCCAGAGAAACAGGCCCACAAAGTTGGGGCATTCGGATGGCAGGTCGCGCTCCACCCAGCCACCAACACTGCATAAAAGCTTTGGGGTAGTTCCCGGGGTGAGTGAATTCGCATCTGTAAGGTTTTGTGCCGTATGCTTCCATTCAGTTTCGATCTTACGCTGGGCTTCCGCCGTGTCCGAGTCAGTGTCAAAGCCCGCAAGGAGCGACACATTGACCAGTTCCAGAAAATGGTCGGTGCCAGCAACAAAAGTTGGCGGCAGACTTAGCTGGAGGCAGCGATTGAGAAGAGGCTTCTCCTTTAACAGAGGGAGCATGAGACCAAATCCGAAAGAGTACTGGAATTCTCTCCATGCGTCCCTATGTTGCCATTGAATGAGGACAATTAAACCCTGAGGCTCGTTGTGTATACACGCCCAATAGAAACCCTGAAAACCTGGTATGCTCGAGACACAGGCTAGAGACTTTTGCCACAGAGAGAATGCGACGTGGCTATCATCTGTGAGATTCACTTCCGGTCGTAAGGCGAATCTGATGATACTGAGTATAGGGTTATCTGGCAAGCCCACTGCGGAGTTTCTTTCGGTCCAAGAGACTCCAGCTAAGCATGGGTACCGCTGATCCCACCTTAAATACTGGTGCATCAGAACGAGGAACTACCGTCTCTTTTCTCTTTCCATGAAAGTCTGGGGAGGTGTTTTCAGATGTAAGCTATCGACAGGAATCAATACGTGGTGCGATGTTAGGTTCTTGTCATTGTCAAAGAAGGTCAAGCTCGACTCCTTTTTTCTCTGTGAGGGTGGAGATTTATCACCAATAGTCTGAAAAGTGGGGCACATGGGTTCCAATCTGGATGATGGTCGATTCTTTTCAACTTGGTTTGCGGCCAGTGGCTGAAATGGATAAGCAAAACTTGAGTATGGCTACATTGCGATTGTTTATGTTTGGCGAGGAGAATTACTCCAACAGCGGTCGCGTTGATGGCTTAAGCTGGAGGAAACGTGGAGGACTTCGGCCCGGTCTTACAGCACTCACAAGAGAGAAGATTGGATCCTTGCGGATTTTCACTCTTTAATCGGTATGTAATATGGTTCTATTGCCAGACAAGAAGGAATTAAGCGACTATACCAATAGCCTGGTTAAAATGTGGTCACAATCTCTACTGTGTACATGGGACCTTCGAATGCATACTGTTAGCGTATTGGCACAATTGGTGCGTTGTGCCAAGTGAACATCACCCACTGGCGAATCTAAGCAATGCCAATGTGCGGGACGGGCCTCCACCTCGGCTACGCAACCCCGGGCCGGACCCACCCGTTGCGGCAACATATAAAGATGAGGCAATCCCTCCCTCCCTCCCCGTGACTTCAGCTCTTTCCTCATTATGACCATCCATCCTTTCGCTGCGCTGGGCTGCCGAAAAAGAAGAACTTCTTGCTCTGCAGAGGGCTCGAACCCCGTCTTTGCCCAGACAAGCCAAAGAACTAACCACTCCGCCATCAAGGGGTCCTACAGGCCCAGCGCAGCCAAAACACCGAGTCATGTAGTGACTTCCCTCATCTCTCGCCTCGAAGGTCCTGTAAACCCTCGCAGCGCTCGTTCAGTCTACCCATCACGAAAAACGAGCCAAATCATCCCCACTCGTCGGAAAATTTCGTTCTAAAAAAGCCCATCACTGGAGCACACCGTTCTGCATGTTCTATCCCCATCTGAGACAAATCGCATGGCGCGGGGGCCCTCTACAGCGAGGCAACGGTTACGGCTGCTGGGTTATGCCCCCCTGTAGCTGCTGTACTTTCAATAAGTCTCCGTTGTAGTGTTGCGGTAGCACGGCGAGACGCTAGAACCCTCAAGTAGGATCACGTACCTGCTTGGGCCTCACTTTCATGGAGCGCAGGGCCGGGTTCGACTCCCGGCTTCGGGGACTTTATTTTTTTTCTGGTTGTTTTCGAGTCCAGCGGCTTCGGATCCCTCTTTTGGCTCTCATGCACTTGTTTTGGACCTTTTTTTATCGGTTTCCATGATAAAAAGCGTCGATCATTTCAAAAATCTTGATCCGAGCTGATTCCTATCAGTGTGGGGCGTGTTGTGGGGCTTTTCGATACGGTGGAGTACTTTGGTCTCTGTGAAAGGGAAAGCTCCCACGCCCCGGTTCGAATGAAGCTTTGCTGGATGGCCATGTAAGTGCATCAATTGACGAGCATTTCTCAAAAGTTTCGTATTCAACAAGTCATTACTACAATTTCAATTGACTGATGAGTGCTTTCATCGTCACTTAACACTAAATTGCCTGTCAATAGTCAATATTGGATTGGTGACCGACAGAGCATACTACTCTCTCCCCGGAGAGCTTTTCTAGCTTATTCCAAGGTACAACAACTTTTCTGGACCTGGGAAGTGGGTTTTGAAATACTATATGTCTAGGCAGATGGGCCGGTAGACGATCAGAAGAATTTTGCTTGCTAGACGGACAGAAGTAAGGCTTCGAACCGTTCCCTGGTGTGCGCTCCGACACAAGGTATATCGAGGGACCAGGAAGAGCGGTGGTATGGCGAGAATGATGAAAACAGAAGACTAGTCAACTTGCGATTGCAATGGCATTCATTCTATGGTTGGATCTAGGGTTGACTTTCGCGAAGCTATCAGAGAACACCCATGGCAAGGAAGGAGCAACAGGGCAATAGCCCACGGTCGCTTCCAAGCGGCGAGGCTGATTCACCCCTGTGGATGAAGGCTCGCATAGAATGACTTGCAATCTCAAAGGTACGGAACTAATCGCAACGAAAAGATAAGACCTGACTCAGATAGGTTCACTAGCACCTCTAGGTGAAGCGGAGGATAGTCAAGAGCAAATTTATTGTTGAATAACGGTGGCTAGCGACGAAGGACCCAAGCCACGAAGAACCTACACTTTGCTCACCCAGCCTGGGACCTCAATGGCACCTGATTATAGAGCCAATTGACCACATTGGCCGGTGGAATTTCTTGCGGAGGGTGGTTGCATCATTGGGTTCTAGGCAGATGTTACGATGCTAACGACACAAGGAGTCTGTCTTCTATGAGCCTTGATGAAGCCTGGGTACTTCGCCAATCGATAAGCTTGTGGGCAATCTTCGACTGCGGATTCTGCTTGTCCAGCTCCTTGAACACCATTATTACCAGACTCACAACACCCCACATCCAGCTCTCGACTTCGGCTATCCGAGGTTCGATCGTGAGGATGTTTGGTCCGTTCTTATACATTCCTTGGGGGCCATGCGACCGTGATAAGCTCAGATAAACTGGAAGACATGTAGACGAATGTTTACTACTTAGACTTTTGGCTTTGGTCTGAGGTCTTGAACTGCATGGTCATGTTAGTAACGAGCGTCTCATCCATGAGTGGAAAGGCACAAATCGAGGTTTGTACTCATTCGCCACAATGTTCTGCTTAGTCGATAGGAGAGTTCCACGACACAAGAGGAGACAGCCTCATGTACCATCTCCGGGCTGAGGAGGTGTGCTTTCTTATCCTTGTAGCCAGCAATGAACCTTGAAGGTCTGCCCAGTGCCAGATACCACAGGCGCTGGGCACAATTCGAGGCTATCGTGGTTCATTAGGACGGTGGTGACGTCTTGCTCTGGACCATCGACATCACGATATGGATCCGGATCTATCTTGCCGAAGTCTTCGAAGGGAGCATATCGGTCTGGGGGCCGTCTCTGAATCCATGTATGTTACAAATCAGCCACCTTGGAAACAAGTGAGCGGATTGTCAGGCACCACCTGCTATCTCGTTTTCAGTGACCCTCGAGTCACCCTTAACCACCGTAGCGCTTGCTTATAAGTACAGACTCATAAGCCTGGTGCTGACAGCCAACGAGATGGCTCGCGACAAGATTGTTGTACTGGCTTTCAAGAGGGGGTCCGTCGGGCTTGGGGTGGGTTCGCTTGTTGGCTGTTCATATTGCTGCTCCAGAGCTGCAATTCCAATCAAGAGCACGTGAGACAGGGGACAAAGAGGTGTGAAGCAGAGATTTCGTGTGGAAGAACTACAAAAGGATCAGCTCAGTGGAGAAAACGAGCAATGAGGAAGTCACGATCCAGTGCATTGCAAACAGGCCATATTCTTTGTTCAAGTGATTATGGACATTTGCTACATTGACTCAATTAAGACTTCACCAAGTTCATTCCCAACTTCATCATCTTCAGACATGCAATGATCAAACCCGAGCTGCTTCAACCGCACCGATCACAGTTTTGAGTCCACCCATTTTGGTTCCTTCTTGTTCGCAAACGCCTCCACGCCAATCCGATAATTGTCGCCCCTCATAAGAGCTCTTCCGTATTGCTTCGTCGTGCGGCGCGTGTGTCGCCCGACGGCATCCAACTCCAAAGCTTCGTTTAGCCCATATCGACTGACAATAACTGAGTCCGGGGAGACGCCGACGATCTGCCTCGCCAGTCTGATCGCTTCGTTCACCACCGTCTCTGGCGACTTGGCGATAACATTGACAAGCCGCAGACTCTGTGCCTCTTGAGCTGAAACTCTTCTCCCTGTCAATGCCAGTTCACTCCCGATCTGCAGGCCGCACGCTCGGACGATATGGGCCAGTCCCCCGCCGGCCGCGAACGCCCCGATGCGTACTTCTGGTAGAGAAAACTCGGCCCCCGGGGAGGCGACAACAAGGTCGCTGATAGCCACAGTGGAAGATAGTTAGCTGTATTCATTGCACTTCTGTTTTTCTAGTTCGGATTGAGAGACGCGTCTATTTACCAATTGAGACACGTTTCGAACCCACCACCGATCGCCAACCCATTCACCGCCGCAATTACTGGCTTCTTTCCGCGACGCAGACTGAGTCCCATGAACCCATCTTCGGGGACTGGGGCCGCGAAATTGAAGTGACTGGGCGGGTCTCGTTGCTCCAGCAAATCAGCGCCCGCGCAGAATGCCTGAGTACCCTTTCCTGTCACTATCCCCACGCGGAGCGACGGCTCGTCGTCGAACCAGTGCCAGATCTGCGAGCCCTCCGCGTGTCCCACGACGGGGACGGAGTTCCTTTGCTGCTCGCGATTGATGGTGACCAGCAGGATTTTGGGTATGGGAAAGCTGAGAAGGAAAATGGATGACTTAGGTGGTGGGGTGTTGAATTTGGAAGCGTTCTCCATGGTTATACTTCTTTTGAGTTCGAGAGGCTGAGGACCACTGACTGTAGAGCAGGCGGCTACGCGTTTGATGACACTCACTATATACTGTCATCTAATCCAAGCTGCTTTGAGTGATCTGTGGCCGTCACCTTGAAAGATCTTACAGTCGTATGATTTCTTTCGCTTGTATCACTTGTTATGCCAACATCGCGAAAGTTTAATTGCCCTGTCCAGGGATTTGGGGGCAAATACCGGTTCCGACCCCGAGAAATCTTGACACTGTCATTCTCGGCATTAACTTCCGTTGTACACAGAAACTTGAACCGATTCCCTTCTGTCCTGGTTGTGGTAAGTAAAAATCGTTCAATGCAATCTTCTATACCAGAGTTCGGGGAAATCAGTTTGCGTTCCGCTTTGTTCAATCCAGAAAGGTTACACTGCGCGTCCACGCACCCCTACTCGATCTCTCTTCTAATCAAACCTTATGGTGAAGAACGCCTCACTGAATCTGCTGACATTATCAGTATGTAACTAGTCCTAGCCAAATGATCGCCATGAACTACCCTAGGGAGTGGGGTGCAAAAGGTTCTCCGGTGCTTGCAAGTACATCTTGTACAGCACGTGAAACTCTCTGGTATCACCGAAGCCGACAAGCGGCGAACAGAAGTATATCCATTCTCATTTCACGCCCTTGTATAATTATATAAGTGTCCTGATATGTAATCATCTAGCGTCTCGACACCACATTTCAACTATTAAGTCCAGGCCGCGTGTCACAGGAATGACTTCATCGAACAGGAAGCTTAAACCCACCCGGGACCTGGTCCTGAAAGACCAAATCGGGATCGACTGACCAAGTAACTCGCCACAGTCGCTCCACACTGTCATCGCCATAGCTGAAGATCGGATTCTGCCACTGGGCTGCATAGTTCAGATACTTGAAGGGATGGTAAGCCTTCTGCTCACGAGCGTCATCCTCAATTTCTTTGATGAGGTCACGAGCTGCTTTCTCCACTCGCGCATCATCCGCCTCATCTACCCAGCTGGCACTCAGCAGTGCGATCATTAGGGAGCCGGTTGTCTCCGATAGCCCCAACGAGTTAGCACTGCTGTGTCGGGCATAGATGGCGGGCGGCAACGGCTCCAGCGACAACGACCATCCTACATTAGCCACATCCTGAATTGCGGTCAGACTTTCGTTCCAATGGCGGTAGGTCGCGTTGAGCATGGGGACACTGGTGTAGAAGGTCGTGACG
Organism: Aspergillus floridensis; assembly: GCA_012184565.1. Taxonomy (NCBI): domain Eukaryota; kingdom Fungi; phylum Ascomycota; class Eurotiomycetes; order Eurotiales; family Aspergillaceae; genus Aspergillus; species Aspergillus floridensis. The sequence goes on from WOUI01000080.1 coordinate 93,935, forward strand.
AGCCATAGCTGACTATTAACGCACATTTCAATTAGTCCAGACTCCAAGAAAAGGCAAAGAGAACCCACCGTTCGCCATCCGGCTGGAATGAGCCCTGCTCCGTGGAGATATCGGACATATTAGTCAAGCGCAACGTGTTAATCGCCGAAGGTATCGCAGTGAAGGGCTGAAACACGGGCGGATTCGCCTCCGGCTTCGTGTACACCAAACTGTTGACAAGCGCGGCGCCTTGTGTGCCTGAGAAACCAAAGCTGACGATCAATGACGCGAAGTCGTCGTAGGTGTCAACGTCGCTGAAATCAGCCGTCGCCTGCAGCTGCTCGTCAACCGTGTCGAAGGAGTAGTAGGCCAACCCGGCCCATATCTGGCCCTGCTCGATGGCTGTCAGCTGGATGTGCGTGACAACTCCGAAGTTGTTCGATCCTCCGCACAGCGCAACGCGAAGCTCGGGATTTTCTTGTGCATTGGCATGAACGACAGATCCATTGGCCAGCACAACTTCAAAGTCAATGACCGTGTCGCAGGTCCAGCCGTAGCGGGGCGAGAAGTAAGAGATGCCGCCCCCGGTGGTCAGTCCGCCCACGCCCACCTGCCCGACGCGACCGCCGGCTACCGTGAGGTTGAGCGGGTCGAGCGCTTTGTAGACATCACCCCAAGTGGCGCCGACACCGAAGGTCACAGTGGACCGGTCATCACTGACTTCGATCGAGTCGAAGCCGCGCAGATCGATGGTCACCCCATCGGCGATATTAGCCGCCCCCTCGACCACGTTGTGGCCGCCCGATCGGATTGCAAAGTCGCAGGTGGCATTGGCGGTCAGGTAGTGGACCGCAGTGGAGACATCGTCAACGGTGGTCGGGGCCACGATGCAACTAGGGTAGAGTTGCGATTCCTGCTGGGCAAAATAGGAAGCAAGGGAGGCGTTGTAGCCTGCGGTGCCTTCGGAGAATGTCTGGTTCGTGCCGAGGAGTCGATGAAGACCCAAGCACTGGCTCTCATTCCGTCAGCAACGAGAGATAACAACCATCGAGGGCGACTCACGCATGCACCGGTCCAACCGCTGATACCCATGATGATTTACTTGATCGTGGGAGAATGATGGAAGTAGAAGTAAGCAAGCAGGCTGACGCGGGTTTTAAAGAGGGGGGCGCGAGAGGTACGAGGTGTGGCTGGAATGTGGCGCCAAAGGAGGCGTCAATCTGACCGAGTCGGGCTAAGTAATCGACATGCTTGAATGAGATCTATCGATTTCGCTCAATCGGGTGAGATGAAGCCGTAAAATTTGCTCACAAACTCATCTTAACTCATTGAGGTACTTCTGTATGTTTTGACAAGGCCAAAGCAACACAAGGACACATGCCATGCCCGCCCCGGATCCAACCCATGGCTACACCACCACCCGATCTCTGGTCCGGACCCATCCCCAAAATCTAATGATGTCAGACTCGTACCCCACACAAAGAAGTCCCTCAAGTGTCCTGGTAAGTGGTACGTAGTGGAGAGTGGCAACTGTCAACCGCGTGATCCCCACCCCAGACATATATATGCAGCTCTACCCTTTCCCTCTCCTGACCCCGAGTAGAATAGCTGAACTTATCCCCAACAACTCACGCCGAACCTACCACCGACCCAATTCCATCAAATTCACCAACTGGAAACTACAGAAGAAATGGCAGCGTTTGCAGCAGGCGGAACCCCCCCTGTTTTTCGGTACGTCGGTCAAGAAGCCCTTTTTAGGTGCTGATCATGGTGATGACAACTACGGTAAAAGTGGCGGCCGCAACAACCGCGCCATCTACACTGTCTGCGCCGTTATAGCCGGCGGCCTGATGCTGCACCGGTACTACACGAGCGCGCCCGTGGAGAAGGATGCCCTGCCCTTTCCCTACGGCGACCACAAGGAGCCCAAGGGCCGGACGGCCCCAAAGATTGTGAAACAGCCTTGAGATATCCTCGAAAGCAATAGTTTTCCCCAGAACCCAATCTGCAGGGAAACTCAAGCGGTCGCTCATTTTCGCAGTTTACTCTGTTGCTGAAATTGATTTCCCTGTCTTGTTTCTCTCTCGCGACCGATTTTCATTTCTCCATCCGCATAACTGTTCATAGCTTTGGTAGTTAACCGTCCGTCACGTGATTCTATGGTTTTTTATCACCACCCGATCCGTCATTTGAATCTCGCTAGGTTCATGGATGTCTTAATATAGATCTAGGCTGAGTGCGGTCTAATCAAAACTGTCTATGGGTGCTACTGTTGACCCATGGGCGCTAGTCTAAATAGCACCCGCTTTGGAAAGGACCTAGCAATTCGTGCCTGGCCAGAATTTATCCCTCTACCAGAATATGCCATACTAATGCTCGTCTAGATCCGACCTCCGAGACCTGGACGCCCCCATATTGCCTTTGCTGGACAATCTCGTCTCCCCAAAAACAAACAATGAAAAGAAACGAACTTATGGCAAAAGATCAAAAAGCAAAAAAGCAAAAAAGCAATTTAGTCAGCAGGGTGCGGTTATTGTCACGAACTTTGGCCTTGTCAAGCTCCCATCTCTCCAATACAACCAAAGCTTGTGGGAACTGCGCACTAGGGCTGAAACTACAGGTGCACAATGATGGGGGGGAAGGGCAGTCGACTGGCTGCCTCAATACTGGGAGGAGATGCGCTGTGATCTATGATCCCTGCTAGCCGATGGACGGCGGCTACTAGTCGTCCACGCTGCATGGTATCTTTTTCTTGACTTGGTTACTACTGTAACAATTGGAGGGGAGGTTTGTAGACCCCTGCGAGGTGGGATCGAAACTTGCCCTTATAATTGTGCTGGCTCCTCCCCCCTCCCCACCCCACCTCTTTCCTTCCTTCCGTTTATACTCTAAATCCCCGACCTCCCTCCCTCCTCCATTCTCACCACGCACCACATTTCTTCCACCAGAATGGGCTGGTTCCCCACGAACCTAGACTCCGACTCGGATGGCTGGTCCTTCGATATTGTCGGATTACTGGCAGTGATTGGGGGGTCAGCTACGGAAAAGCATCTCCCAGCAATCACCGCCTCGCCGTTCAGCCCGATTCCGCGGCTGCTTCCCGCACCCGAAACTCTCCTGCGCACCGACCGCGCCCACCGACTGCCGGCAGTCAAGGACGTCAAAGTGATTGGGATTCAGTCCGGGAACTTTGTGACGGAGCTCAACTACTTCACGAATTTATTGCACGACGATGTCACCAGTCTGCCAGAGTTTGCGGTCAAAATGTATCACATCGGACACCGGGACCCTCGAGTCGCTCATAACAATAAGGATCATGGTCATACTCGACTCGAAGGCCAGGAAATTCCCCCTCTCCGCCCCATCAAGATCCGATCGCTTTCGTGGTTGAATGTGGTGACCTTACTGTCCGTCCTGATCTCCGCGGCGCTATTGATTGCCGGTGGGGTCCTCGGGGACGGAGTGGCCCTAGTGGCGCTGACGGCTATGTGTTGCTCGACGAGTGCGGCGACGCTGTCGGCGCAATGGTCGCCGCAGGTGTCGCTGCGCACGGCCCGCAACGAGGTGCCGTCCGCGGATGTGGCCCTCGTGACGCGGGCGGGGGCGTTCGTGATTGTCCACTGCGCCGACGAGGATGTCTGCCGCGAGCTGTACACGGGCATGGATGACTGCCAGTACCGCTTCTCCGGCCTCCGCCACCGCATTCTCCTGGCCACCAGCACCGTGCTGCTCATGGCCGCCGTCATCCTCTTCAGCAACTGCGGCTGGAAGATGCAGATCGCCGTCGGCAGCGCCTACGTCGTCCTCAACGTCCTGTACTGGCTGCTGGCCCTGCTCGTTGAGCCGCGCGACATCTGGGACCTGACGCGCTACGACGTGTGCGAGGTACCGCTGAATCATCTTCCCGTCAAGAACTTCACGCAGGCCCTGTGGCTTGCGATTCACCATGCTGGGGACACGAGGTGGGTACGGCGCGGAGATGTGGCTCCCCTGACGGAGGCGTGGGATCAATGGTTGGCTGAGGCCCTCCAAAACGTCAAAGATATCGAGTGGGACGCGGTCGGGTGTAAGGACCGGCTGATGAAGGCGGTCGTCGCCCAGGGGCAGCAGTCAAAGGAAGTCCGCGCCAGGGCTATTCCCATTGTAGAGTAGGTGGCGGCCGGTCCGGTTGATGTTGATTTAGGGCAAGGGCTTATTCCCTTCCTACCACTGTGTCCTTTCTTTTTTTTCTTTTTTCTCTTTTCGGGCTGTGTATGGCTGACGGAGACTAACTCCCTCGGCCGGGTGTGTACACCTCTCCGCAGAAGGGTAGGTATGATGCATTAGACTACGTGGAACTTTAACGCAATGGGCTAAGGTGCAATCCCAGTATGCAATACGAGGTTTGTGCGTTTATTACATAGAGATTCGGTGCTACCGATGAGCGATAGGTCCGGATAGCCCGCTGACTGGTTAGTGGCCTAATTTTATTAGTTAGTTAACTTAGAGTTATGTGGTTGTCTGAGTCAGCAGGCTGTGTAACTAACCTAAGTCCGTCCAAGTCGATTGCAATTCGTCATAGCACTTAACTTGACAAGGCTGATCTCTCACTGCCGCGCATTCCCCGCCCTGAGGCTGGTCTTGGGCTACTCTCCGTACCTACCAGCTAATCTCGTTTATTAAGTCTTCGTTCGTCTTTGTGTATATTGTTTCTTCGACTTCTACGTTTCTTATCTTTTACGCGCTGCGACTAGATGATTTTCCCCAAGTTGATGCATCTCACGCGCCGGGGATTACGCACGATGACAAGCCTGCGATCGTCGTCTTTGACAGGCATCGTACAGCGCGGCGAGTTAAGTTCTCTGGGTGACGAAGCTCTAGTGCGGCTACTGAACCAGGAATTTGCCCCTGAAGTGGAGCGGTTGAAGCGCGTTCCGCGGCGCCAGGGAGAAGGGGAGGATGGGACGGTCCCGCCTGGCACCATCAGGGCGAAGAGCGGGCGTGACGGGGCGCTACTAACTCCATCCCGTCTCCTGTTCGGCGAGGATTTCTGCGAAGTCAACCGGACCATCACCAACATCCTCGCGGTCAAGTGGTTGATGGCCGATCAATATGATGTGTTCACGGCCCACCAGTCCCCCGCAGTCCGTCTCTCGGTCGGAACTTTCCGGCGGTTTCGTTTTCATGCAAACCCCATTCTCACCGATGCTGAGCAGTTAATGGCTTTGATCGTGGCGCTATTGGTGGGCGACATTGGCAAGGATCCTCAGCTGGCCGGCGATATTGCCGCCCGCCGCGCATCAGTGTCATCATCCTCACCATCACCATCACCCAAGGCCCCCAGGGACACCAACACGAACACGGGCAACCACGACGAGCTTCTCGCCGACGCCGTAGCCCTGGGTCTACTCGACGGACCACTGGAGCTCCTGTCCCCAGCCCGCCGCGAGGATGTGATCCTGGGAATTCACGTCGGAGCCACGCTGAATATCCCCCAGCTGATGCAAGGAGAAAACGTCCCCGGAAGCCTGCAGCGGATTCTTCGGTTCCAGGGCCACCCCTCAGCCTTTCTTCTGAAATACATGGAGATCATGTTCGACGTGGCCGGTGCTGCCGCGCACCTGGACGCGCGAGGTGCCACCAGCATGACAGAGCCGGTGTGTCAGTCCTTCTTGCAGGCCTTCCCCATTCTCGAGCGGGTGATCGCGGGCCGCACTTCCCTGCGGGATGCATACGATGAGGTTCTGCATAACCGCGGCCAGATCCTGGCGGATCAGGGCTTCCAGGATCTGTCGGTCGCAACCTCCGCCTCCGACCGGGCGCTGCTCCGCCTCCTCGCCATGGGCCGCGTCGCGGATCGGCGGACCGCCGAGCGGTTCCAGCAGGCGTTTCATGGTCTGTCCGATGCAACCCGCGACGCTCTCGTGCGCGGACTCAATGTCGATGGCTGCGACGATGACGCCGACAACGGTCGGCCCGCGGTAGTGCTGTACTACATGCCGTCCGTGTTCGTGGAGGATCTGCGCGCCTTGCATGACGCGCCCGAAGAGGATCAGGTGGCTGGGTTGCGCAGCTTGATGGGATTCATGGCGCGGAATTTCGAGGCCTCATCCGAAGACGAGGATCGGGGAGGGTCGTCTATCAGGGAGCGCGACGTGTCGCCAGTCAAGGAGATCGTCTCCAGCCCGCAGTTCCGTGCGAATCCGCATATACTGGATTCGTATCCGTTGCCGGTGGGTGAAAGCTATGTAAAGGGATAAGCTGGTCGTTTCGCTAGGTCGTGTCTGGACGCCAAAAAGACAGGTGTTTTTTTATTCTGGTACATAATGAGTATATGACATGATGTTCCATTGGTGCTTACTCGGTTAGCTTTGTTAAAAATAGTCCTTAATTCTTCTTATCTGCTTCGGAATTGAAACTCGTAGATGTCCAGAAGGATTGAGAAACAGGTGAGTGTGATAGATGTTGAGATAGGATCCAGTTCCAGCGGAGACTGGTATATTTATCTTTTTCTATACTTGCGATGAATTGTTTCTACTTGTCAGTCGTATTTCTACTTTTCAAGATGCGTATCCATTGGGCCCGAGGTGCGGTGTCTTCGTATCATGGATCTTGTCGGCATAGCTGACGTAATCCGGCCATGTGACGCACCGCGTTACCAAGTTGCTTCCCATGTTGATATGTTAGTTCCACCAACAACTTAACTACTAACAGAATTGAGAATACGTTCTATAAACCTTACCTCTAAGACTTCAAATCGCCGAGAGGTTATGAGCCCGGAGTCTCCTTGAGGTTCTGGGACGCGTTATTTATTTCTTTATTTGTTAAACTTAATGCTTTTTATAATTGCCAAGTCCTTTTATTAATAAAATACGTTATTGCTACTGTTAAGATGCCCGAAACTGCCAAGTCTCTCTGTATTCTCATCGGCTTGCAGAACTGGCACTTCTGGAGCCTTCGTATTGAAGTCTAACTCCGCGTTTATTCAGTCTGGGATATTCTTACCAACAAAAATCGCGATCGGTTTAATCTTAAACTTGCTGTTCGACTCAATTCTTGAATTCCTACCTCGATATACCGATATCAAAGCCCTGTTGGCAGCTACACGTGGAATTAAAGCCGAAGAAATTCAAGAATCACGTTAATGTTGAGCGTGTTGACGTTGCCTTTGAAGAAGGAATATATACTGTCTTCTAATATCGCTTAGCATTGGAATTGCCATATAAGTTTGTATGAGAACCGGATTGATGTAAGATTGCGAGAGATTGCCGCCTAAGAACCCATAGATAAGAGCCACTAAGATGGTGAGCAGATCTGCCGTTCAAGTGTTAAGGATAAAAACCAACCAATTGCCACCAAGATGGTGAGAACCAGCCAACTGCCACTAAGATGGTGAGAACCAACTAATTGCCACCAAGATGGTAAGAACCAACTGCCACCAAGAGGGTGAGAACCAACTGCCACCAAGAGGGTGAGAAACACCATGTATTTTAGTTGATCTTTGTTTTGTATGGCCGCTTTGGCTTCACGTACGGCGCGGATTAAGAGGGTGTGTCGGCATAGCCGACGTAATCCGGCCACGTGACGTACCGCGTTACCAAGTTGCTTCCCATGTTGATATGTTAGTTCCACCAACAACTTAACCACTAACAGAATTGAGAACACGTCCCATGAACCTTACCTCTGAGACTTCAAATCGCCGAGAGATCTCATGAATGTGCGAAAGTTCAACAATTTGATAGAGATGCTGTACGGCCACCAATCGGCTCCGAGTTCATATCCCCTCTTCCAAACCAATGGTGAGAACGGATACAGTGGTCTTTAGCGAATTACACTTTGTAACAATACTCGCTTGCCTGTCGCTCGCTTTCCGCAGGAGGGCTGATTACTTACAGTCAGGTACTGTAACGTATTTTGGTGCGTGCTCGTGGCTCGCTTGTACACTAGCGCAGCCGCGAAAAAATCGAGCAGGTATATAACCCGCCCGCCCCCCGATCCTCTTTTGAAAATCAAGCGACTCTACGTGAGTGATCCCCCCTCCTACCTTGGTGGCTTCCATCCAGAACCACCACAAAACACCTCAGATGAACAGTCTCACTAACCACCTTTGCTACTACAGTTCAAAGAATCACTTTAGAGTAGACGTCCCACCTCTGAGCTCTTCTAAAGAGCCACAGAATCCTCACCCTTGCTGATGACTTCTATGTCCTCGATGCCCTAAAGTGAAGCCGTTTTTTACTTCCGACTCGACCCTGCTTGTTGCCGCGCTCTGTTACGACTTGTCTTCGGACGGGCTTGTTTCGGGCGATTGGTCTTGCTTTTGGTCCAGGGAGTGGTGATGATCTTTACCTTGTCGTGACGTCTTGACTTCGGTCGGTCTGACTTGGTGGGCGTCGAGGAGGTCTGAAAGGTGTCCCTTTCCCTCTCTTTCTTTTTTTTTTTTTTTTCAGATATCCCATTAAATGAATATCAATTTCCAATGAAATCATCTCCGCTCCGTAGTATAACAAGGTCTCAAAAGGGTTTACTTTTCTCCCCTTCTGTCTGTCTCTCAACTCCCCGATAGATACCAACGTCTAATACCAAGGCGCCACCTCCCTCCCTTCCTCGCGCCGGTACCCCAAACACCCCTTCTGGCACCCGACAAACCACCGCTAAAACCTCTCCCTGTACAGATGCTCTGGCGGCGCCATCCCGGAGATGAGGTCAATGTGTAGGTAGGTGATGGCCTGGTTGTCTAGGCACCCGAAACTCGCTGATGTCGCGCGTGCCCACGCGGTGCATCACGACGGGGAAGTCGAGCAAGCCCGGCACGGACGGAATGGTTGTCGCGGACCACGGGAGCCTTTGTCGCCTTGCAGCGGACAATGACGGCTTTAATAGCATCCTTGCCTGTGGAGGTAGGTGGTGGGAGTTGTTGTTGAGGTTGTGGTAGCCCACAACGATTCAGGTTCTCCTCAACACCCGAGTGGATTTGATGGTGTAGATACTCATCCTCAATGACTTAACCATCCAGGTAGTCATCAGTGATTTGCGATTGTGCTCAATTTAGCTATGAAAATATTTCTGTATTCCTGGTGGTGCTGTTCTACCTCCATTAACATTCCAGATGCCCAGCTTATCTCAACTGAACGTGGTCGGGGATTTTTGCGGCTTTATGCCAGAAATATATACATTGATGCGTGCAGGCTTTACAGGCAACAATCAGATCCAATATGCGAGGTCCATCATTTCTCCTTGCTCGTTGTCAATTCACCCGACATCTAAGGGCTCACTGATCTGAGGGAAGCGGACTCGTGGGTCTTTACTGTGTATAGGCGCCGAAATATGATTGCCGAGCTCCGAAATAATCTCCGTCGTCCTAGCTCTAAGATTAACCTAATCCACGTACGAATGGGCCGGCGCGCGCGTCATCTTCGTGTCCTTGAACTCGAAGCAATTCAACCATCACCAACCAGTTTTTTGAAATTGACTGTCTATGAAGAGGCTTTTAGTTTTGCCAGCGTTCCTGAGTATTTCAGCCACGTAATCCACCGCGGTTACCAAGCTGCTTCACATGTTGATGTCTCGGATAGCTCAACAACCAACAGAGAATCGAGAAATCGCTCCATATAGCCCACCCATGAGATGTCCAATTGCTCTACAGACTGACACCTACTGGGTGCAGCATAAACTTTCCAGCGGTATTCACTGCGAGTGCTGACCGCGGCAGACGACAAAAATCACCACCTAGAAAAAATGTACCTCTTGTCCCGAATGAAACATGGTCGGTAGCAAGTCCTCCTTCGACTCCAAGGCCAGAATAGCGGCCTGTAGTCGAACGGGTATATCTTTCAGCGCCTTGTCCTTGAGGTGCCTTTCCAGATTTTTTGCCCACGTTTCCAACGCAAAGCCCCGGACTCCATAGGCGCACTGCCGCATGAATCTAGAAAGGTTCCCGAGGTTTCTGTACCGGTCTTTCTTCTCCTTCAAGTCCTGCTCATCGTCGCTGCTACCATCGTCGCTTTGATCGTCATTCTCCTCATGCTGCCTATTTGCAAGCCAATTGGTGATACGGCCAGACCGGTGGGCGTCGAGAGTGAACGACAGAACTTGGCACATGATTTTCTTCTTCGCGCGCAGATAGGTGTGCCAGAATTCGACCAGCCCTTTCTCGGGCAACGCCATGCTGAAGTTGAACTCGTCGCAGGCAATACGGCGCGCGTAAAATGCCCGACCGTTGCCGAGCTCCAGGCGCGCCAGGAACCATTTGGCGCCGACCGCGCCCGAGAAGCGAGCCAGCACCCATTCTCCGGCCACCAGATGTAGATCTGACTCAGTGACAAAGTCAATCATGCGAGATACCTTACGCTGCTCCAGCGAGTTGCCGTAGCTTTTCGTCAGCGACTCCCCTTGGGTGCTGGTGAGGTCCGAGTTGGCGCGATTCAGGCTCAGCCGCGGGTCCTTGCGGTCGCTCACAGCCGCCATCATCGTCTCGACGCCCTCCCTGTGCGGTTCAGCGATGACGGTATTGTGGATGACGCTGACCAGTTTTAGCTGCTGCTTCAGGATCTCTCTCTCACACGAGAAGGCTACCATGGTCACCGCGAACCCCGTGCTGATGGTGCACCAGCCGTCGATCAGTTCGTGCTCGCTGGCGCTCTTGATTTTCAGCCACAGCTCTTCAGGCTCTAGCATAGTTATCACCACCCGCTGGATATCGAAGGTTCCTTCAATTCCGGAGCTGTTAACGACGATTGGATTCGGGCAGACCACCCGCTGGTCAATGGGCATCTTCGTGGTGGTGTTGCTGGGGAGATTATTCTCGACGGCCAGGGTGGCGGGTTCTTCCTCGCCGGGCTCACTCTGTGCGCCCATCGTGTTCGTTGCCTGTTCGAGGATCTCTTGTATGGCACTGCTGACCTCTTTCATATCCGCTCGTCGCCTGGTTTCATAGTCCTCTCTTTCCTGCTCCTCGCGACTTCTCCTTGCCTTTTCTTCTTGCTCTGCTTCCATCATTTCCGCATTATCTGATTTCGACCATCCGGTCATCGGCCCCCGGCCTAGCCGTGATAGTGACGGTTTATGGAATGGAGAAAAGGTCGAAAAGGGGCTTGTCGACTGAGGCTGTACGGGGCTAGGGCTGGTCGGTCCCGACTCGAGCTCTACCTCCGGGCTTTCTTTATTTTCTGGCTCCTGGTTGTCGTCCAGCTTGTCCCCTGCATCTTGCGGGGTCGGCACTTCGTCCTGCCTGTGGTTGAGATGAGTGTTGGCTGCCTGCAGCCTCGTCACGAGATCGCCCGGGCGAAAGCAAGATTTGAGTTCCTCGTAGGTCTTCTTTTCCACAAACTCCACGAGGTTTCCTATCTGGGCCAGAAGATCGCCGTGGTCCGCGGATCTGACATAGGCTGTCGCCTCCCGCAGCAAATCGATGATCTCCCCGGCCTGTTGCAGGTCTTTCGTCCGGCGGTGCTGGAAATGGCGCACAATTTCCCGGTCAACATTATCGGGCTTCTTGGACTGATCCTCCACCGAGTACGCTTCGATGCACGAGGGGTACAGGGAGCGACCGCGGATGGGGCTGGCATTGTGCTTGCCGCACCAGTTGAAGAGCGAGACATCGCTGGAGGTGATGACCACCTCGTCCAGGAGGCGAGACAACGCCTTTTCGAGGCCCTCCGCCGGGAAAACGGGGAATCTGACTCCCAGAATTCCCATGAGTGAGTACGCTCGGTCAGTCGGCACAGTCACATAGCGCTCAGCAGCCAGCTTCATGATACTCTGGGTGGAGAAATCGTCCCGGCTGACGCCTTCGGACCAACTGGTCAGGCATTGGATCTTACTGAACCTGGCAATAACATGCCTATCTTGCTGAATGGCCACTTTGACTAATGCGACCAGCGACATCAGGAGGAGGTCGATCACCTGTTTGATCTGAGCTTCCTCCGTCTGAGCCTCGAGTGGCGCGCCATGGTTCTCTTCGACCAATCTTCTGAGAATGCCGTACAACGCGTACGCCTGGCTCCCTGTAGAATCCTCTTTGTGCAGCTTGATCACAATATCTCGAACAGCTTTTCCGATGCGAATACGGGCAGTATTCTTATTCAGCTGTCGGGGAACCGTAAATGTCAATCGGTCGAGAGCGTTAATGATCACTTGGTAGGGCTCATCGGGCTGTTTGGACATGTGAGCAGATCGTTCATCATTCACATGGGTTTCACTCCAAGACACCTAGCTAAGCTTACCTGTGGCTCTTGGGAATAGAGATGGGCCTGTAGCTCTTCATCCTGGATGATCTTGTCTGTCCATGCGAGAAGGTCATGGAGACAGGGTCGGGTTTGGTTGCGGAGATAGATCTCGATGAAAGGACACAAGGCATAATATCTCCCTAAGCAGTCCACCTGGCGTGACAGCTTCCGCCAGCTTGCATCCACAAAGTAGACCATCTTGCTGAGCACTAGCTCTTGCAGCGTCCAGCCACGAGTGGACCAGGTGGGCTCCCATTCGGCAATATGCTGGAACGCGTCCAGCGCGTCGAAATGTTCATGCGGGCTTGGTTTCTTGTGGCAGGGCTTCTCACATTCCGTTGGCTGCCCCCCCTCCTGCCCCTTTTCGGTCTGCCATCGATACAATTCGTTCACCCAGTCATGGTCATCTTTGGGCGTGTCCAAATGGACCAAGCAGAAGTCCGCGTTGGCATACCACTCCCCCATGCGCGCCAGAGAGTCGGTGAGCTCGCCCTGGTCGCTCTTCTTGATACAGCAGGTATCCAGCCAGATGTAGCGTTTGCCGGTTGGTAAGAACGGCCTCTCTGTAAAGATCTCCAACGCCCGCTGCACCGATTTCTGAATTTTGCGGGCGGACCTTCTTCGCTGCAGGGCCTCAATCAGGTCCTCGATTGCGTAGTGCCACGGTCGATTGGTTCGGACCGCTTCGAGAAACTCTTTGTAAGGCTCGAAGCCCTCCTTCGCCTCGCGCAACTCGTCGACAGCGTCGTCTCTTGTTGACTCAGCGGTTTGGACTTGCTCGTCGAGGGCTGTCGGCTGCCAGCCTTGAGCAAAGGACTCGATCAGACTGAGGTAGCGCGTCTTCTCCTCCTGGCCCATATTCACGGCCACGCAGGCCTCCCCGTGGTCTTTCTGAGCGGCGGTGACGCGGGCCTCCGCCATGGTCGCGTGGACATACCGCAGCAGCAAGCCCCCCAGGGACTCCGCGTGCTGCGAGGTTTCGACGAAGTCGCCGACGGCCGCCTGCCTCTTCTCCACGTCCGCGTCGCAGTAGTCCATGATGGCTTGCACATCCGACATGCCGTCCTTGGCCGTGCGCTGCGCCTCGCGAAACCAGTCCAGGTTCACCTCGGAGCCCTTCCAGCTGTGCGACAGCATGCAGTACTGGTCGTCGTCGGTCAGGCCGCCGCCGCCGCCGCCGCCGATCTCGACCATCTTGTGCGTGTCCAGGTCGATCATGCGGTAGGGGACGGAGAGGTCCGACATGGAGGCGGGACGCCGGTTCGGTAGCCGGTACAGATCCAGCGTGTAGCGGTGGTCGGCCCCGTCGGCCACCCACTGCACCTGCGTGCCTGGGGTCACCCAGTAGTTGAGAATTCCCCGCAGCTTCTCCCTCTTGGTGCGCTCGGGGTCCTTGAGGATCCCTTGCAGCGCCTTCGCCTCCTTCACCGTCGACAGGCCGAAATTCATGACGTCGTGCGCCAGCTCCGTGTGCAGCACACTGTCCTTCACGGCTTCGGCCAAGGCAACATTGCCGCTGCTACTGTCTTTGTTGGCATCAGGCGATGGTAGCTTCAGCGACTCCGTGTCGCCGTCGTCGGCCGCCGCCGATTCCGCCTTCAGGGGATCCGAATCGTTCAGATTGGTAGTGAACGGGATGTCGCGGATATTGGGGAGAAGGGGCAGGCTGACGGGGTCGGCAAGAAATCTAGAGAAACTTTTCGCCATGGCCGATCATAAAGAAAGTCGGGATTTGGTTAATAACTAGGCTGGGTGGGGAGCGAAGTGAGATGGAATGACCGGGAACTTGATAAGAGATCTTGTCTATACGGAAACAGGCTGAGGCATGTTCTACGAGCGGGCTGTACAAGCCCCAGAAAACAGCGGCTTATATGTCAGGATACCTCGTCACCAGCGACGCCGTGTGAATATCCCGGTCTAGAAGGATGAGACCCGACAAAAGTACCGGACACTCTCGGAGAGTCCAGGATTTGGTCGGCTTCAGCCGGCGCGCGAATTTTCTCCCACCCGCATGCAGTTTGTCCAAGGCTAATGCAATGCTAGCTCCCCCGGATGACATGTCAGACGTGCGCTGCACCACTAGTATGCATACAAGTCTCTTCCTCACGGAAGACCATGGAGGTACTGACCCAGTGGGTCAAGCTGTTCTTCCTTGTCATTCGCCGACAAACTACAAATCCCGTGCAGGGTTGCCCGCTTGAGCGAAATCCCGGAGGAACGCTAGACCAGACGCCTTGTAATCTAAGGGCGCTTTACAAAAAGCTGACCGTAATTTACCACACACCTGCCTAATAGCTCACACACGTATACGGATTGATTTCAGAGCGCGCAGTAGAGTCCCCGTATCTGCAGGAGACAAGAAGGCAACATGAGCTGGAGAAGGGAGGCCGAGGAAACCGATGGGGAACGGGTACCTGAGAGGGGGATTAATCCCCGAGAGAGTGGAGCTACCTCGACAGATTCTAAAGAATAACCTGCCAAGGTAAGGCTTATTCTCCTCTTCTCTGAGTTTCGTCAGCTCGAGGGACTCGCTGTCGATGCCCACTTTGGTCCTCAAGCCCCCCACCACCCCCCATACCTTGCTTATATGCTTCGAGGAGCCGCTGCTGTACCGCCCCATAGATAGAATCTGGGCAGGACAAAGCACAGCATATTCCACTCCGCTGTGATTACTTTCTGCTCGTGATTTCGGGGTTTTCTTCTTCAACAAGATGTACTCCTACCACCGCGTGCTGGCACTTTTCGGACGGTCTGTCAAGGACAAGACGCTGGAGTGCGACTGGTGCGTTCATTGACCCCGTGTTTCTCCCCGTGCGAGGGGCCTCTACAGCTGTAAAGACACATTAACTGGGGACCGCTTTCTGATCCAGTGACATTCACCCGTGGGAGATCCAGATCAACGGAAAGCAATGGTCCGGCAAGATCCGTCTGGTGGGATTTGTCGACGTATTCTTCTTATTCGCGTACTCGGCCAACGCCTCGTTCGAGAAGGGGATCATCGTGTACAGTACGTATGCCTCTTTGCGGGGTATCTAGAGAAGCAGGCAGCGTGTGGAAAGAGACCGAAAAGAGACATCCCAGACCACAGGAAAATGGCCAGAGCTCTACAGTGGCTAACAACCCACAATTCTCTAGAGGATCGATTTGACCTCAAGTCACTGGTCGCCAAGATGAACCAATCACACCACAGGCCTCCGCCTCGTACCGCTGACCAGGAGGAAGTGCCCGTCGATTCGGTCGAGAACAAGGGTTCAGATCATCTACCAGATGCGACGAATCAGCCATCGGATGACCAGTCCCCCTCCGCAGGTAAGGCTGAATGGCTCGGTTGTATTGCCTCGGTATCGACGAGGAAGCCCTTGACCCACCAGCTGACAACGAAACAGCATCCGAGGGAGAAGGAGAAACGCAGGGTTTCAACCCCCGTCTCACCTTCAAGAACGAGAGCCGATACGAAGTCGATAGCTGGGGCCACGAGATCGAGCTGCAATACGAGTACCTCGCGAAGAATATCCAGAAGTATTGTATCACGATCAACAAGCCCTACCACCGCGCTTTGCGGAGTAAGTCACCTTTCCCCATCCTGGGGTTCCCCCAACGGTTGTCCCTCCACTGGTCACATTTCAACGAGACTGATGGAAGAGTTGTTCTTCGACGAGTAGGAGCGATCAAACGCGGGATCAAAGAGCACACCACGACCGAGCTGTTGGAAGACCTGGTCCGGTGCGGGTTCATCACCCAAGGGGAGCTGGTGGGCAAGGCCTTCTCCAAGTACATCGCGGGCGGGGTGATGGAGGATACCATGAGCAAGTACGTTTCTGGGATGACCGGGGGAGAGCACCGGCCTGGGAAAGTGGATTTGTCGAACGGTCCTGGGCTTTAGAGTCGCCGAAGGACATCAGGAGGAAACACTTTCTTGTTTCGTCTCCCCGTGTCTGATATTGTCCTGCATTACTCACGGACCGGTGGAATATACGGTCCAAACCTGGTATAATTGATTTTCGTCATTCGTCCCATCCATCTGGGTAGAAGACTATCTCTTCCTTCCATGACATGGTTTGCGTATTCGACAATCTCCAGATATCTGCCAGTGTCGTCTGAATTGTAACAAAGATAATAGATTGTTTCTCCTATTGTAGAAGGCCGGGAATGTCTACTGTTGCTCTTACCATCTAAATCATGGGGGCACAGAATAGGCATGGTGCTTGGTCCGAGAAAGAAGGTATAATTTGGGGAAAAGAAGAAGAGTAGGAGAAAAGGAGAAAACGACCGAGAAGATCCCACAAACAAGAAGAAACATGCCTCGGTCGTAAATCAAATTAGAGCTCTGCAATGAGGTGCGACACCTCGGAAACACGGATGGTTCGGGATCCTCACGATCCAGGGCGTGCTGACTGCCTCAACCGAACCTCGAACTTTTCCAACCCAGACAGGGTACGATTATACAGGGTATTCTTGGCCGCGACCGCATCCCAGGATGCGTTCTGGAGATTCTGTCTCGCCAGATCCAGCCACATGGCCCATTTCTCGGTGGCCGGCATCGCATTGGCCCATCTCACCCAGCCAGTCGTCTGCGTGTGCCAGATGGCCAGCCACAGGGTTTGGGTGTAATTCTTATCCATCGTGGGATTGGCATGATACGGGCCCGGGGGTCTTTTCTCGATCGTGTAGCGGTTCAGATCCCACATGTCCTTCGGCTTGACCAGCAGCGCCAACAGCCAATATTGGATATTCAGCACGAAGTAGCCCGCGCCGATCGCCAGCTGCATCCGCCAGCTGCAGTTGTTGAAGAGAACCACTGAAATCATAACGAGGAGCGTGCTGACCGCGAGCAGGATCCGATGCCAACAATCTCCAAAGGTGAAAGCGCACTGGTCCCGCCCGACGTACAGCTCCCGGCACACCTGCTCGTTGCATTTGACCAGCACCATCGCCGCGCCGCGCCTGATGATCAGTTGGTCGGCGTCCGAGACCGTGCAGCTGGCCTTCCGCTGGACCAAGCTGGGAGCCCACCAGGCGGCGACGCTGGCCGCGCTGGAAGACAGGCCCATGATCGTCAGGGCCACCAATGCGACCCCGTCGCCGAGCACCCCAGCTGCGATAAAGAGACTAACTAGGATGGTGACCGAGTAGGCCAGGGCGAGGTTAATGGCCGAGAACGGTTTGATCCTCAACGGTCGCACCGGCCTCTCCGGGGATTCCAGGTCGCGGTTGCTCTCCCGGTGCTTGATATCCGTTGATATCCCAAACCTGGAAGTAGTACGTTTCAATCGAGTCCACATTGTGAATCAGGTTCGCGAAGTAGTTCAGCTCGTCTCCCAGGGTTCCGGAGTAGATCCCCACCAGCTTGATGTTGCTGACCACCGGCAGTCGGTTGACGCGGTTGGTGCCAAGGAAGGTCTCCGGGGCAGGAGTGAGCCGTGGGCATAACGACAAGGTCAAGGCGGTGATGGCGGGAATATGCTTAATAACGGCCGACACGCCGATGACGGCAAGAAGAATCATGACGTCGAACTGTCAGCCAGATTCGCCGGGATCGAGGGCAGAAGGGAACCAGGCCATCGTAGCCGGTGATTAGGACAGGGCACACGAGAGCAGACCTGAAGGGCGACCGGAAGACACGCGCAGTTCAATATGCACACAATCAGGAATCGAACCCATTCTCATATTTTCATGAAAAGTGGCCCTCACGCTTGAGTAATGTACTGTACCTCGGACTTGACGCGGTGCCCCATGTGGGTGGGAAGTTAATGCACCTGGCAGACGAATACTAGTAAGAAAAGCCTGACTACCGGTAGTACTGCAAACACCGTACTGGCCGCTTGATTCAGAGTCAGCGTGGCCAGTGTTTTGCAAACCACTGCACTTATATCTGCCCCCCCCCCCCCCCCCCCCCCCCCCCCCCCCCCCCCCCCCCCCCCCCCCCCCCCCCCCCGCGCCGGGCGCGGCGGGCGACGGGGTGCCGTCGGGGCGGGGGGCGGGACGCCACCGC